>JAJHUT010000067.1:0-100773 GCA_020916435.1 Oxytropis ochrocephala
AGCTACGCATTGCTGGTGGTCCGACGGCGGTGGCGAATGTCTTTCGTTGATGATCACAA
Source organism: Oxytropis ochrocephala (assembly GCA_020916435.1). Classification (NCBI taxonomy): domain Eukaryota; kingdom Viridiplantae; phylum Streptophyta; class Magnoliopsida; order Fabales; family Fabaceae; genus Oxytropis; species Oxytropis ochrocephala. The sequence continues at coordinate 60 of JAJHUT010000067.1, forward strand.
GTCGGCAAACAACCGGTTGGTTGTCGAGTGGCGATGGCAGTAGCCGCACGGGTGCATGATTTCCGCAGGGTGGACGCCGAAATCCGAGGTTTCGTGACTCGCAGGGACCACCGCGATGTTGTCGGTTAACAAACATGAGACGCCGGGGTGAATTACGCCAGCGTTTCTCACCAGTAATGATCATATACAAGATTAAAAGCAGCGGTGGTTGGATCGAATTTACTCAGTCTCACTTGGGCAAATTCAAATGCACAGGATAAAAAGATTGATAATATTGATCGTAATACAACCATGTATGAGTCCTATACAAGATGACTATACGTGGATCAAATGTGTGTGCCGAGTTAGTCCCATGTCCTTTCCAAGATAAGCCTGCCTTTCCTATGTAGCCGAGGACCCTCAAAAACCGCAAGGTTAAGAGCTTTATCACAAAGACCTGCTTTCTTAACTGGCCGACGGGACAAATTAATTAACGCCTAAAACATGCCATGTCATCAAAGCGGTGCTCTAAGTGGCAAAATGCTCTGATCACAATGCCCTTCAAGTCTAAAAGGGTAATAGGCTCGGGTCCAAGTCCATTAAATTCATCCAAATACAAAATCTTTAAATGTAATTTCTCATGACTTATTACAACATAAAAGTGGTGAGTAAAATTACTACAAGCTGGCCTAAAAATAAGTACTTACTACAAAACACGTTTGAAAATAAAATATGGGAACCATTACAGGTTTCTCAAAAATGTAACCACAAAGTACTTCTCTCCGGATCCAAATATAACAAAAGACAGAAAGATATTATGGTGACTCAAACATAAGCAAACGTTAACTAACCTACTCATATTTAATCTTATTTTTCCACAACTACCTTTAAATTAATTTATTAAATGTTGTGAAAAAGATGACCATTAATTAAGGTATAGCTTTTAGTAAATCTATTTGATTTTGCAAGAATTCGAGAGCAAATGCATAAAACCACTATCCTAATATGTGTGAAAGTAGGGTATTTTTGCTTATAATTAGGTCCTAGGGAGGGAATATTAAAATAAATATATGGGCCATTAAAGAACAACAATGTTATATGGACAAAAATTTAGGACAAAAATCGACAAAAACCAACTACAACACCACTAACCAAGTTTTTTGTACTATTAGTTAAGTGATTAATTAACCAAGTTTTTAATCAACGCCTCAAAAACTGGAAAAGCACAGCGGTTGGCTAATAGTCTAAAAAAACTTAAGTTAATTGGTGCTGTAACATTTTGTCAAATTTTTTTGTCAAAATAACATTTTTGTTAAAAGAATTTCACATTGTCTCGGTATTAGCACGCTTCTCTTTACTCACACGACTTTTTGGCTTAAATATCCTAGTTTTGCAACACATTTTGAGGACAAGAAAAGTTTTGTAGTTAAGTCAACAATGTCGACATTGTCTTCTTCAAAGCTTCTCCTTTTTCATTATTTTTTGTTTCTCATCATTTTGCTTATCCCTTAGATTTCTATTCAACAATGTCAACTTGCCTTCCTTTAATGGAAAACAAAACTCATTTCTCCAATTTTAGCATTCCATGCAAAGCCTCAAATGATCACAAGCAAGAAAGGTTCTAATGAAAAAATAAACACTATTTTCGAAACCCCTTCATTAGCTTCAAAATATTGAAGACCCTACTTCACGTGCAATTCACCTCGATGCAAGCAAGTAAGCCACCCGTTGATTTACCTTCCATATGCAATATCATCAACGAATTGTTGTCCACCTTTACCATCTCCCTTCAAATTCATAGATTTCAAAGACTTACCTTATTCAAATAATAATATTCCACTTAGAGTTAGAAACCATCTCACTTGTTAGATGAAGAGTTCATAGCTAAATTTGAAAAAGGTATTGCACTCATGAAAGCACTACCTAGTGATGACCCACGTAGTTTTATCAACAATCTAAAATCCATTGTGCTTATTGCTGCAATGGTGCTTTATCATCAGCAATGATCTTTTTGAAGATCACAAAATAAATATTCATAGATCATGGCTTTTCTTTCCTTTCCATCGTTTGTAATTTTTATTTCTTTGAGAAAATCTTAGGAATTTAATAGGTGACCCATCTTTTGCCTCTACCTTTGGAATTGGGACACTATACGTTGCACATGACAATTCCACCATATTTTCAAACCCAAATTCTTCCCTTTATGATAAACTAAGACACAACAAACACTTGTCACCCCATGTGGTTGATTTTGACTACGATGGAATTGAAAACTTTGTTCCCTTATGAGCAACAAGTTTTTTTAACCTTGCAATTATGTACAAGAATATGGTGTTAGCAACTACAAAAGAATTGTTCATGGAAGTCCTCTTAGACTTGGTAGATGAAGCTGAATCTGTGTATGTAAGGTTCTATAGAAAGTGCTCTCATAATACTGTTCATACATGGGTTGGTGCAGCTGATACTCCAAGCAATGAGGACATGGGAGCATTCTACACAGCTGCTAGAGACCCCATTTTCTATACTCATCATTCTAACGTAGATAGAATGTGGGAGATATGGAAATCATGGCTGGAGAAGAAGGAAGAAAAGATTATAGTGATGATGTTGATTGGCTTAGATACTCATTTTTTCTTCTATGATGAGAATGCAAATTTTATTCTGTGTGAAGGTAAGAGATTGTCTAGATACTAAAAAAGTTGGGGTATGTTTATCAAGATGTTTATCTTCCATGGCTAACTTCTCCACCTACATCATCAAGAATGAGTAAAAGACAAAGGGAAGCAAAATGGCATAAAGTTTTGGGCAATTCAAAGCTTGTGAAATTTCCTTTTAGTTTTGGACTCAACAATAACTACACAATTGTGAAGAGACTCTAAGTAGTTGAGGTGTGAGGGTAGAAAAAGAAACAAGAAGAGGAGGAAGTTTTGAAGTGATAGAGGGGATTGAGTTTGGAACTGATGTATATGTGAAGTTTGATGTTCATATTGATGATGATGATGACAAGTTGAGTGGCCCTGATCAAATAGAGTTTGTGGGTAGTTTTGTGAGTTTGAAGCATGGGCATATGGATATGGTCAAAACTCAATTTAAGATTGGGATTTCAAAAGTATTGAGAATTTGGAAGTTGATGAAGATGATTATGTGATGGTTACTTTGGTGCCTAAGGTTGGAAAAGGTGAGGTCACCATAGGGAGCATCAATATTGAGTCTATATCAAATACTAAATTAGACTCAACCTATTCTTGGAGTTATATATTCTAATTAAACACAAGAACTTCGTGTAAATTATTCAGCATTGGGTGCAGTAACATAGCAGCTTGCAGCAAGAAGTAAACATATACAAGTTAAGTTGAATAGGTTTATGTTTATAGTTTTCAAAAAATACTAGTATTGAATTGAATTACTTTTTATGTACAGTATGCAAGTATATTTATACATTGTACATTATTGTGTTAATTAGATATTATAATTTTATTTTTTAAAATTGTTATAGAATTTTTATTTTTTTAAGATTTTTTGTGCATCTATATTTAGACATTAGTGTGTTTAAAATTGATCTCTAAATTTGGTGTCTCAAACCTAAGAATTGTAATTAGAGACTTAGCTTTGCCTCTTTTTCATGTCTAAATTTTCTATGTGGAGAAGTCCTCACAATTCCATGACGAGAGAGTAGATAACATGGAGGGAAACCCAAATACTAACGGTAGAAGAAGGATAAAAAATAAGCAAAACTATTAAGAAAGATATAGAGATCCCAATGATCGGTTATATACACGATTATTGATAAAATAATATGGTGGTGTTTCATCTTCTAGCCAACCATTCCTAGTGGGATAAACATTGTTGTTTTTTAGTGGCTAAATAGTTTATAAATAAGAGAATACAAGTACTCCAACAATTCCTATTGAATGCATTTTTTATGTTTAAGTTATTATAAAAGCATAATGCTGAACTAAAATATATTTACAAACATAAGCTAGCAATTACGGTGCTGATGCAAATCCATAGACAAGCAATTCATAATAAAGGCATGCACAAAGTATCAGAAATGGGTGAACCGCCATTGATAAGAAAAGAGAGAGAATTATGTTTAGATGTATAATGGAAATTTGTTATTCATTCAACTAACTTCAATGTGATGGTATGTACAGTATATATATACAGATTGAAATCAAGCTAGCTAGGAAAACTAAGAGAAAGTGAAACTACTCTAAATCCCTAATTAAAACAATATACAGATAAGAGTAAAGTTAAATATGTCCTTTTTCTAACTTAACAATAATACTTGTTGACTATTTTGGTCAAAAAAATACTTGCTGGGACTATTTTCAATATGCACAAATACAAGTCGAACGTGGAAAGTAATAACAGAGGTGGCAAGATTGACTTTTATCAACTCATTTAACACCCTCCTTTTTTTAACTTGGAGAATATGTCACTGGGAAGCAAGCTTATTCTGGAGATCAGGTAAAGGTCCTCGTGACCGAGAGACTTTGTCAACAGACCGCTTATCTGCTCTTTGATTACACACACAAAGAAATATGCTGCACTCCTTCTTTGATCTTGTGACTGGACTACATGGAAGTCTATTTCTATATGTTTGGTGCTCATGGAATACGTGATTGGCCGCTATATATGTAATGCGTATTTGTTATCACAAAGAGATAACCACTGTGAGTGTGACATGAAGATTCTGGCATGTATGTACAACAACCATTGTGTTTCATAAGTGGATCGAGCAAATGCTCTATACTCACTTCAAGAAGAGAAGTAGAGACAATGGGTTATTTCTCGCTTTTTCCAGAAATCAAGGATGTTCCTAATAAGAAAAAAACAGAATCCGTAAATCACTACAAGAATTCAAAGAATATACTGGCTGGGCCAACTTTCCTGGGCTCGGATTTATTCGCGGATTTAATTTCTAAGGATTAGGCAAAAATGAAATGTACCGTGGATTATATGGACATTAATCATGGAATATATAATAGCCGGAAGCGTACCGCAGAATTCCATAAGAATAATCGCTCATTTCATATTCATGCGCATTTTCCAATGTGGTTTAAGCGGGCAGATGTATTCCTCTTCCGCCAACTCCTACCAACCAACACCCGAGAAACTTATCCTCGATGGTCCTCAAGATGTAAGCAAAGAATGGCACACATACTTTGGTGAATGGTTACAAATTTCACACTCAACAAATGGACATTGAATGTAGAGAAACAAAGTGAACAGTGGAGTTTGCATGTAAGTGGTGACACCGGGAGAGGCGTAAGATGATTTCTATGGTGTCAGCTTGAACACATTTATGAACTTGCATATACTTTATTCCTGATTATCATCAAAAGATAATCGCTTTTTACCAGAACTGGTTTGATCCATTCTCTCGAGGAACAAAGTTTAACCCAAAGACAAATAATACAAAGTGGACATTAAAATGAGTGGTAGATATCGATCAGACGATCCTTTTGTAATTGGCACAAAAATGTGTGAGACAAGTTCACTATGTCTCTTATCCATCAACACGGATCGATCGCGCGGGTTGGTGTCGCAATTAAGACAAAACCAAGAGGTTACATCGAGACAAATGACACAGGGGGAAGATGCCATATCATCGTAAGAAATGTCCAATGTAAATGAAGTGATTGAAGTCAGATCATTACTCGCTTATTTGATGAGTCCAACGCCACGATGAAGTTAATGAAGCATCGTAAGATACGCATCACGAGGACGCAATCGATCACGCTTATAGTATCGGGAGTTGACTTATCCGATGATGATGGTGATTTTGAGAAAGAAACGATTCTAATTAATTAATGTCATGTTATCTTATTTAAATAATTTGTTTGGTTTGTAATATTTATATTTATCGATTTGATATATATTTGTCTATGTTATTCAAAGTCAAAAATATTATTTTTGTCAAATAATATTTATATTTATCGATTTGGATATATAATTTTGTTGGTTTGTAATATTTATATTTATCGTGATTCCGATATATATTTGCCTATGTTATTCATCATTAAAAGGAATTTGTCACAAATCAATATTTATATTTATCGCATTTGATATATATTTGCCTCATGTTATATATTCATCATTTTATATATGTTATTAACTTTATTTTATAGCTATAGAAATGCTTATGGCATCGTTAGGGAAATAAAGTGACTCAACCACATGCAGATGAGGACCCACCCGTGTCGCTCGTGATAAAGGAAAGAAGATATGTACTTCTTTACGCGCCGTCAGCAAGATAGTATATCGACTTGCGTTCATGGCAACTATGTGGGTATGCCTTCATCGTGACGAGCCTGCATGCTTGAACTCCCTCGCCGCCATTTCCACCCTAGTACAAGGCACTCCCGCTTGATCCACATACGCCGCCACGCTGCGGTATGATGCGTTAAACCGACGTGGGTCGATATTTTTGCATGACTATTTGTGACGCTGTGGAGGTTGTTGGACACCTGTAAGTATTTATTATATATATATATATATATTTGTATTTGTATTTGTATTTGAAATTTGTCTTTTAAATTAATATCATTTTAATTTTTCTTTCTTATGTACAATTTTGATCCTTGGAGGATTGTGTCCCCGCGATAACAAGTATAATCAAGGAAAATTATACAACTTGGGTCGATTGGCTCTGAGGTTAAAAAGATCCGTGAGTCCAAAATGTGGAATCAATTTAGGGTAAGTTTTTTTACTATTTAATTAATTTTTAATTATTCCAAATTTTGAATTCATTAAGTTGTTTTTTCTAACAAGTTATTTTATTTTGTGCAACCAGCAACATTCGCATGGAAACCTCGAGGATGACCATGCGCTAAGAAAGTCTTCAATTCAAGAGCTTCTCACCGCTTTTTCAAATGTCAGCGGAAGAGCGTGGACATGCCTCGCCGGAATGAGCCACGATTGGATCGTCCGCTTATACGGGATGAACTCAAACTCAAACGGGCGATGATGATTATAAAAATGTAAGAGAGTCGCCGCGAATCTAAGCTTCCGAGAATGGTGGCGCGTAAATCAAGGTTTATCACCATATGAATACATACAAACGCCGTAATATTTTATATATCTTTGTTTTTAATTCTTCAAATTTTATATTTTATTAAATACTAATATTATAAAATTAATACTATATACAGAGGCTTTTCTCGTCGGGTTACCTACTTTGCCGAGAGATACACGTGCAACTTCATACGCGCGAGGACACCGTGAGTTTCCCAAGAGCGCTACAAGGATGATTCAGTAAAGCATTCAATAACTGGGCGCAGGAGTATCGCCAAACACAGAGAGTAGCTGGACCGAGGTTGATCCCGGCGAGGAGGCTCGACTGGGCCTCCAGGAAAATGGGAAAGAACTTGTCGTCCATCGCCAGAAGAAAAGGCCTGCTACCGTGGATCTCGCAGGGTGGGCCGCCGCGTTTTTCCAAATTCCATTGTTCCAAATTTCGTGTCAAATTCTCTTCAACAACAAGTAATCGACGCCTCATGTCCCCACCTCAAGAGCGTAGCCGAGGTCGCAGATTGACCGAGAAATCGAGCAACCATGAGCGTGAGATTCGGGAGTCGAGAGAGCAAAGCAGTCGAGGAGCGCAGTTGGCGGCCAAAAACGAGCCGGAGGAGCGCAGTTACGTCAAGAACGCAGTAATCAATGAGGAATTCAGAAGCAAGTAATGGATAGTACGTCTCATGCAAGGCCATCTATGCCATCATCATCATCATCGCACCTTATCCACCGCACAGATGCGCACTTCTACTTGAGGTGCTTTCCAAATAGCGGTTTCGTGCCTTCTCCATTTCTCCAATCAACTATGAGCAGCCCGCCTTCAATTGTCCGGGGCCATACCCATATGGTCACCATATGGTCATTTCATATGGTCGTACCGAGCCTCGATTTAACTCTCCTCCACTCATTCCAGCCCATCGCCAGCTCACGCCATGTCTCCCTCAGCAATTCTAAACAACCGCCCCAAACACTCGCATCTGTACCACGCCAACCACAACCCCAACAAAGTAGATCGCACGAAGAAGATGATTGATGACAAAATAGCTTATTACTGGATCCCAACAAAGAACTCCGAGCCCAAATAGGACTTATTATTAGTGGTTCGTTGTTGGATAATTTTATTCAGACTTTGTTGGTTTTATTAGTTGTTTAATTTGTATGGATAATTTAAATTTAATTACCGCTTTTTGTTGGTTTGATTATTTATCTATTGATAATTTATTTCTCGCTTAATTTGACATTCAATAAATGTTTTACTATTTTAAATAATTTAAAAGTAATAACGGTTTTTAAAAATAATTTCAAATTTTAATAATTTTACTTTTTAAAATATTTAAAATTAGATTTTCAAATTATTAAATTAATTTATATTTTAAATATTAAAAATTTAAAATTAATTTTTAAAAACGCTTTTTTAAAAAAAAATATATACACGGCGATTATTAATAATTACCGGCGAATATGCGCTTTTAAAAAACCGAAAACATTTTACCTGGCTGATATAGTGTGTTACCGCATACTTTTTTTAAAAAAAATAAAATAAAATAAAATATTACCGCGGATATTGTGTGTTACCGACGCTTTTTTATTAAAAAAATATTACCGCGGATATCGCTTGTTACCGCATGCTTTTCTTAAAAAAACAAATTATTACCATGAGTTTGTGTTGTTACCACGCGCTTTTTCCGCCGCGAAATATCCCGTAGTTGGTCGCACGCTTTTTCCACTAAAAATCAACTCAGTTAATCATGGATTTTCCACGGTAAGTGTTACGACACAGTTTTAATCCATGCCGAAAATCACGGAAAGTTCCGCCGAAACATTCACTTACCGGCTAGTTTATTTTTACCTACGCTTGGTCCACGGAAAACCTTGATTTTCTTGTAGTGAATGATCTTCTTGTATCAAAAGGAAAGCCCTCCAAATAATCACAAAATCCTTTCAATGATAAATCGCTGTCTATTCTAAAGTGTAAGCCTCGTGACATGACCTTTCTTAATGAATCTTAGAACATGTCTTGCAACTAACATGTGAACATCGTAGAGGTTTGTTCAGGAATTGGCTTAATTTACTCCATCGATGATATGATATTTCCCGCCATGAGTGAGTTAAGTATACCAACTTTCAGACATGTCTTCTATATAATCGCTACATCTTTGATAGTTTCCCAATTCCTTGTGGTAATCAGAGACGTGGTTCCATAGAGTGGAAGTCTGCCTTAGCACCTAAGAGGCTTGTTTCTTCCAAGAGATCCAATGCATATTTCCTTTGACACAAGGAAATACCATTTTTTTTTTTTGCTATTTCAAAACAAAGGAAGTATTTCAAATCTCCTAAATCTTTGATGTCGAAATTTGTGTCCCATGTAGTCTCGACTCTATTTATTTCATTCATGTCATTACCGCTAATATCAAGTCATCTACATACACCAATATAGTAGTAAAACCAACAAGCAAAATTAAATTTATTGTATGTAGAATAGTCTCGATTTTGACTGAGTGTATCCAAAGGTTGATCAAATTTCTTCGTGAGCTTGGCATTCCACCGCCATCGCCCGCTAGTTAAGCCCATACAAGGATCTTTGGAGCTTGCACACCATGCTGGAACGTGGTATAGTTAACCCCGGTGGTGGCAGATATATACATCCTCTCTCGAGATCTCCATGTAAGAAAGTTGTATTCACATCAAGTGGCACAAGTGCCAATCCTGACAAAGAAAGAATACCAAGAGCATTCTCATTGTGGTCATCTTTACAAATGTATGAATGTCGCCGTAATCAATGCCCTCTGCTTTGTATGAATCCTTTGGCACCAAGCGAGCTTTGTATCTCTCTATACTTTCATCAAAGATGCACCTGAGTAATGGCCAATGGTCCTTTTGTCCGCTGGGAGAGACACTCCACTCTGTGTTCCAGCTTCTTCATCGCAGCATCCAATTCACTTTTAATTGTGATATCTCCAATGACTCACACACATTGCCTCCTCATAGGTATTAGGTTCAGTGGATAGATGACAATTTTAATAGGTATCTGCTTGTGTTCTGCTGATAACTCAGAGTATGCAACAACATTAGAAATGGAGTACTTGATACCTTTAGAGACGTGATGTCGGGACGTGTGACTCAAATTTGTGGATTGCAGATCGCTTAGGAGATTACAGGGTATTCTTGTAGATAAGAAGGTGGTTTGTGTGTTCTTGATGATCTCTCACATCATCAAGTCAGGTGGGAATTCCGAGGAGGTTCAAAGTTGTTCTCAGAGGTTCGGGAGAAATTGTAGGTTGTTCATGTAGGCTCGAGAAAGTGCAGTTGTTCTTGGAGGTTTCTGAGTTGACAAATGGGAGGTTTCATTTGAAGAATTGGTGGTAGTATTTGAAGTTGGAGGGTTCTGTGATGTGTTAGAGTTTTGTGAAGTATTTGGAGTGGTGTTCTGGGTCACCACGGAAGGTGAAGTTCATCATTGTAGGGATGGATGAGTAAAGATCCTTGAGCATCCTGCTTTTTTACCGAGAAATGGTTCCTTGAGTAGTATCTTTGAGTACCTAATTTCACTATAGTATAGTGAATATTATTAGCAATTCAGGTGAATCCTAAACTCCCCGTAACTTTGTGTCCGCTTTGGTTGAAGCCTCATGATCTTCATGATATGAGTTCTCATCTTCATCCTCATTACCATTTTCTCGCAAATAAATTTGTTAACACTGCTCGTTGGAGGTGTGGAGTATATCCATGCTCCTTTGTAGCACACATCAACCGCAGGTGTTCGTTTCTCTTCCACAAAGGAGAACATATCTTAGAACCTCTACGCCCTCTACCATTGTTGAATCGCCCTCCACGATCACCTCTACCTTTATAACCACCTCTCGCTTTGATATCCAAAAGAGAAAGAAGGATACCAGACTCTTCACCGTAATCATTTGTTCGCTTTCTTGTTGGATCAACATAGAATAAACTTTGCCAATGCTTGGAAGAGGATCCATGAGCATGATTTGTGATTCAACATCGGAATATTGTTCATTCACACATTACATACATGCATCAAACTTTCTTAAAAGCTCATTAAATGGTTAGAACATTCCAACTAAGAGAGATTTAGCTCAACATAGACATTGCAAGGTAACCGAATAGATCAAGTTTATATAATTTAAATCACAAAAGAGAGACAACAAGATAGAGATTACACGAGCTGCAGCTCTTTTGCATGAATTCTCCTAGCAATGCAATTGCATCACTACTACAAAGACTTAGTAAAAACTACTAAATTGAAATAAGGAGGATTTGTCAATTCCTTCCTTTCCTTCTTAATTACAAAATAGAAACTAACTCGTTTATTGAAATTTTGATCTAACTTATGGATTGTGATATATCTCCAAGTGAAGAAGTGAGCTCCTTTATAGTCTTCATGAGAGGTGCTTACTTATCAGAGATGAAGTAAACTAGAGGTGCAACCATGGTTACTTTTCAGTTGTTTCACAAGTCGAGGCATTCACTCAAGTGTGTAGGGAGGTCCAATGAGAGATGAGCATGTGTCCCATGTAGATGAGTCCTCAAAGTTATGTGGAGAATTGTAGCTACTAAATATAAAGTTGCTCCTCGCTGAGACCAAGCTCGAGGTCATCAATGCAAGTGGATGCAAGTCGATGGCTTTACTCTCTAAGTTAATGCAGATGCAATGCATGAGCATCAGTGTTAATCCAAAGGCAAGAGCATTTGTAAGTGCAGAATAATGCAAGAGCATCTCAGATCGTGACCAACAAACTAATCAAACAAACCACAATATATCCAAAATGGCCTATTAACAACTTTAACCATGTTAAACACTCAAGTTATCATATATCATATAAAATACTATATAAACTCTTCTTTATCTTTGTTGAAAGAGAGCAATTTACTAAGTTTAAACATATGAATAACTCTATATAAAATAGAGTTATCACACCTCAAACTTAAACCATTGCTTGTCCTCAAGTAATGACAAAGACTAACTAAAATACTACTACGCTTCTAGAAGATAGATCAACTTGATATTTGGATTTTCATGGGTGCTCTCTATGAACTTCATTTTTCAGCAATCTTTCTTATGCCTTTATTTCTTTAAAACCGCCATAGTTATTCAAACTCTTTATGTGTGTGTGTGTGTGTGTCCTAATCGAGTTGAGATTGGGTCCAAGACAAAGTGAAAAACTTTCTCCTAGCCTTTGAAAAGATTAGTTTACCTTGGTCACAACAAAATATTTTTCAAAAGAAAGACTAGACTCAAAAATCCTCAAGTATTAGGGAGTTTTAAGTACAACAAAGGGCTTGGTTGAATTTATCAAAGCTATTGAGCCAATGCACTTTTTTTCAATTTTGTGGTTCTTTTTATGCAGATGCATCACTTTCAAGTTGCTTTTGTGCATTGATTTTTTTTTTCTTTTCTTCAAAGGCGCTTGCATTATGCTCCTACACTGCTTGTTTTCTTCACTATTTTTTGTAGCTCATATTGCCCTCCTCACTCGACCCCCGATGCATTATTTTTCAGACTTTGGCACAGTGTACAACTTTGAATGACTCAGTCAATATGTCTTTACACTTTGAGATTTCTTGTAATACAAATGCTTTGTAACCTTTGTGCATTGTTTACTCTTTAAACTTTTCAAATTCAGCCTTAATTTTCATTAAACACCCCCAAACTTAATTCTTTAAGCTATTCCAACTTTTTAATAAAATTTTGTTTTGACCTAAGCTAACCAAAAATTACCTCTTGCATCGATTGATCTTTAAATATCAAGGTTCTTCTCACAAACTCGCTTTGAGGTGTTGAAGTAAAATAATTTTGGTTATTTTCAAGAAATAAGGCTTCTTTTCTCTTTGCATCATTAAAAATCCATTCATAAGATTGCACTATTTTTTCTAAAAACTTTCAAACCGATCATCTACTAAAATATTCTTAACAAATGATAGTATTCTTTAAGAGATATCTCCATTAGAAAATAGTTTCTTGTATATAGATACTACATTGTTAAGTACATCTAATACTTAAAAATATTTAATAAAACATATCTAAAAACATTTTAATAAAACACACTTAATAAAAAACACAAACTTTAACATGCATACTTAGTAGATAAGTTCCCCTCAAACTTAAGGGGTAGCAAAGTTGTCCTCACTACTATAAAAGTGCAGAAAATACCAAAAGTAGTTGTTCAAAACAAGGAGAGGGATTAAAACAAAACACAACCAAGGAAAGAGTTAGTAGGAAATATAGACTTCTTAACAATGCTTGATCGAATCCATTGCATTGTTAAGAATACCCTCCTTCCAACATTTCAATATGTATTGAAGGAAGGCAATTGTTATGGCATTGATAAGCTCAATGTTGTTCTTAATGATCCAAAGTTCCCAACAACTAGCAACAAATACAAGGTTGCTTTTATGACTATCACAAGTTGTTGTCTATTGAAGAGTAGCAATATACCTTTGCATCATTTTGTCTTAACTCCTTTTGCTGATATCTTGGCTTCCCAAAAGATAATCTGATTATTTGTTTGTACCTTTTCAGATATTTCTTTTCCAAATCATTGTATTGATTTTCAACATTTTTTAATCTCTCATTTTCATCGGATGTTATAGGCCATGACGTCGTTGACAAGAGTGACTTAAATGAGAAACGAATAGATGATAAGTTTTTACAAGCTGATTAATTTGGTTCTTGGGGATTTAGAGTAAGTTTTTTCCTCCTACTATACCATCCCATCAGCTATTATAATGTATTACTTTAATTTCCACCTAATCAAATTTCTCCAAAATATCCATGTAGCAAGATTCATTAGGATCCAAAGGTCCCGAACACCGGATCCAATTGTACTCTCCGATACATCTTCTTCAAACACTCCAATCATTGTACTTCAACTTTGCAAACTAAAAAAATATGAAGGCCTATTTTTACCTATCAATTGCCTTCTCCTAAATTTCATCTTGCTTATACCTTGGCTCTTTGTTTACTCGACTTTTCTCTCGAAAGAGATATAATGGAGTTTCCAATGCTTTTCTGTGGTACCAAAATTTTCATCAATGATGACTCGCAGATATCGTGGACTACAAGTCCAAGTATATTTGTTATTCATTCTAACATTTGTTTATCAGAAATTAGATGGCTTAGTATGTTGCTACATTTATTTTCCATATTTAAGTGTCTAACTCTTTCACCTAACACATTTTTAATTTTACATAAGAATGGACGCTTTTGATTTATTTTTGACTCCTATGCCTATATTGGAGGCATCACATTCAAGTTCAAAATCTTTGAAAAATTGGGTAAAGCTAAAATTGGGGTATTCATCAATTTATCTTTGAGAGCATTGAAGGCCTCTTCTTGCTCTCTTCCCATCTAAATGACACATTTTTTTAACAATTTCATTTAAAGGAGCGGTTATCGTGCTAAAGTTAGCACAAAGCGCCTATAAAAACTAGCTAAGCCATGGAAGCTCCTCACTTCACTTAAACACTTTGGTGTAGGCCAATCCTGATGGCCTTGATTTTAGCTTTCATCAACCTTAACACCTTGAGCACTCACAACAAATCCTAAAAAGGTAAGTTCATCTTTGCAAAACTACACTTTTCAAGATTAGCATACAATTTCTCACTTCAAAACATTCAAGACACTTCAAATGGTCAATGTGATCATGCATATTAAGACTATATATGAGAATGTCATCAAAGTACACAACAACAAATTTTTCCAATGAAATTTCTAGACATGGTTCATCAAACGCATAAAAGTGCTAGTGGGCATTAGTCACAAAAGGCATGGCCAACCACTCATAAAGCCCAAATTTTGTCTTAAAAGCGGTTTTCCATTCATCTCCTCTTTGATCCTTATTTGATTGTACCCACTTTAAGTCAATTTTGGAAAAAATGCAAGCACCATGTAACTCATCAAGCATGTCATCAAGTCTAGGTATTTGGTTCCTACGCCATACTGTAGGCCAATTATTGATGGCCCCGCAATCGGCACATACGCCAAGATTCATCCTTTAGTGGACTAAGATGACCAAAGATGGAACAAGTGGCTTAGGCTTTCCTAATCCAACCACTACTCACAAGTTTTTGACTTGTTTTTCTATTCCATTTGTTTGTTCCGACACTCCTATAAGGAGGCCTATCGGGCAAATAAGCACTTGGAATCAAATCAATTTGGTGCTCAATGCCTCTTAAAGTGGGTAGGCCTTGGGGTATATCCTTAGTGGAACACATCATTAAAATCATGCAATAGACAATCCAAAACATTAGTGGAAACCTCATGAGAAGAAGACAAACACAAGTTGTTCGAGTGGGTTAGCAAGCTCCAATTGAATGGTACATCACGACTGGGCCACGCCCAATCTACCAAAGCAGCCCAACTCGCCCTAAACACATGACTTAGAGCGCAAGTCTCGTGCCCGGGCAGTAATAACGCGCAACGCCTGTGGCGCCATAGTGGGTATAAATACTACCTCATCTATAGTACCGTGCACGTGAATCTCACCTCGCAGGACTCGCCGCCTGTACACCATCGATTTGAGCATCGGAGTGTCGTTATAGTACCACCCGCTGAGGCCAAGACTTCGCGGCCCTACCAACTCTCAACGATCGGGCAACTAACAAAGAGCAGCAGAAGCACTTCAACACTTCTATCGAGTAGGTACGATCAATTAGCTACACACTGCTGGAGGCCCAGCGCCGCCCTACCTTCACCATGCCGCCGCAAAGAAGCCCGCTATGACCGCATCATCATAGCTCAACTCCTCTCGACAGACGCCGCCCATAACAAACCCTGCAGGCGCACTCACACCATTCATGAATCACGTGGAAACCTTGCCAAGAGCAATCTGCAGTGTGGCGCTAATGACCGGTGTTGCAGCCCCGCCCAACAACAGATCCCGCCGAACCGTCGAGAAGCGGAATTGCAGAGCCCTTGCCAAAACATGTGACTCGTGCATTCCGCAGAGCATTTCAAACCAATAATCAACTCATTGCCGACGAGAGGAAATGATCTCACGCTACGAGCAGTGGTCGATGCCAATCACCAATGAGCGCCAACGGAGAACCTCACCATCGGGTCGCCCATCCGTAGACACGTGACGCCTCCGGCGAACGCCCTCACCGTGGGGAGCACTTCGCCGATCTCCGCCGCGTAAATAGGGCGCGAGATTGCCCGCCGCAGAACGCAAGGCGCACGCCGCCGCTCCCTCTTATGACTACGACACGTGACTCGCTTATCACCCTAAGTCTGACCGCCGCACACAAGATACTTCTTCCCGCGAGTCCTCCGCTTCTCGAAGGTCGGAAGTTTGGCCGTGGACTCAGACGATGAATTTGACGACTATCAAACGAGAAATCGTAGCCGCCTCCCAAACACCCAAGAGGCACCATTCTCGAGCGACACAGGCGGGCCTCTCTCAAATGCCACCATTGTATGGCCAACCGACGGGCATGGTTCTACTAATGCCGACCAACGGCGATACCTCACTATGCACCGTTGGGGCCGAATTTACATTCCAAAACGGCCAAGGACCGCGCATAAGAGAAATCGCGCTATCGTGATTCGAGGATCCGAGGAAGCTCACCAACTTGAATAAGCTCGATGGTCGCGGGACCCGCATAAACATATTAGGTACTTCAACAAGCATTACAGCTTATAAGAGAACTAGGCTCGATTTACGAAGTTGCCGACTATTTCTCAATCGCCGATGGCCGAGCATTGAATGGCTGGAGTCTCTACGACCAACACCATCTCCTCGGGAAGGTTTGATCGTAATATTCCTCGCAAATTATACGCCAACCGATGCCAATACGCAGATGTGGAAGAGCACTTGGATACGATTATCCAAGGTGACAACGAATCGCTGAGACAATATATAGACCGGTTCAACTCGTGAGGCCGACACGATTCGCGACTGGCCGCATGGTGATAAGCTTCAAATACCTTAAACGTGGCATCAGCCGACCACAAAGTGCTGCGTAATAATTCACACTAAACCATTACATGGATTTAGCACGCTTCTTCGAGAGGCCAACGCACCACATGGCCTACGAAGAAACATCGCCTCTAGGAGGGCATACGCCATGCCACCTAGAGAAGAACAAGGCAATCCGACCAAAGTCCGTGAGAACCATCGAGATAATAAGCCGCAGTACCGACTCCAAGAAATACGAGCATCGCATGCTAAACACACCGCTTGCTTCGATCTTCTCGTAATGCCGTAATAATGAATTTGTTGGCGCTGCTGCTCGATCCTCTTGTCCTCGTAAAAGGCCCGCAATCAAGAAATACCGCCGCTATCACAAAAGTAAGGGACATGACACTAACGCCCGCATGGCCCCAAAAACGATATAGAAGACCTTATCCGTAAGGTGTCAAGCAAAGATGTTGGGGAAATTAAGGTGCCGACCACTTTAAGAGAGAATCGGGGCAGCCCGCCAAGGTAAAGGAAAGGTCGTGGGTCAGAGAAGCCATTGAACCTGCTTTCTGGGATAAGGATACCTCAAGAGGACATTAGGCAATCTAGAGGCCGCAAGTGTCGCCATGGTTATCCATGGAGGAACCCCTTAGACCGCAAAGAGTCCAACATGGCCACGGTAAGAGTAAAATGAAATGAGATACTCATGGTCGGAACAACATCGCCGCACGTCCGCCTCGAATAGGCCGCCACTCTCTTTTGAAGACGAAGATTCCGCTGAGGCAAAATCCTTAATAAAGTTTTGATGTTCAACAAACCTCAAGGACGCAGTAAGCTTAAGGTTTCGATCATATGTATTACTAATGCTCTTGTTGAGTGTTTCATAAAGAACAGACTTCAAATCATTCTCAACAAGTTAATTGCTTTTTGAGACGCATCAATCTTAAGAGAAAACAGAAAAGAAACATTGCTACACACTACTACTAGAAAGGAAGCTTTTTCAAGCATAAAGGATTCAAGTCAAGAACCACTTGGAAATCTTTGAAGAATTTCGCTGAGAAGATTCATCAAGTGAAATGGCAATATGAGAAGAACATCTAAGAAGATCAAGCATGAGAAGAGTCATGACAACGAAAATTGAAGAAGATGGAGTGCAAAATCAAGATAAGAAGAGTCATGATCCCAAGCATGGGTCACGATCATATGAATCATGTTAAGAGTCATGGACTCGAGAAGCGGTCATGACAAGAAGAGTCATCATCCTTAAAGCAATCGCGATCAACCACTACAAGAAAATCGCTGATTTGCCACTGACATTTCCGCCGCAAATGTACAAATTTCCGTGGAGAAAAACAACATTTGCCACGACCAAAAATGGTGGCAAAACGCCGTCGCAGAAATCGCTTGCCACTTGACTTTTCCGCGGCAAATATGCCCGCCGCAAGTCCGCCGCAAATATCCGTGGGCAAAGTCGCCGCAAATTTCATCGCAAATCCATCGCAGAAAAATAAAAAAATTAAAAAAATTAAATCATAATTTTAATTCTTCAATCCATTATGCCCAAAATATTACATTCAATTTTTATTGCAAAAGCAAAAGTTTAGTAATATAAAGTTAGAATCAATGTTAATGTTATCATCACAATTATTTAGAATCAAACTCATTATACATATATGAGTAGCTACTCATTACAAAAATTCATTAGTCAATGTTATCATCACAATTATTTAGAATCAAACTCCTACACTTGAAATTTAGCTAGAGATATTAAAAAAATAAAGGATAATATGATTAATAAGACTACAAAATCATTTCACACAAAACTAATGGAACTGTACGAGTGTTCATTAACAAATTTATTACAAGAAGACTATCAAATCCTCAAACAACCAAACATTTCTATCCCAAATCTATAACACATTTTCAAGAGAAACAGCTTAAAGTTTACATCCAACAACATGTAATTAAAATAATAACCAACACTATTGCAAGTACCACAACTAAACTAACGGAACCACCTCTCACCTCTCACGACTCTATTCACTGAACGAGAACCCCAACCATTCGCTTCAAAGGATCACCACTAAAAAATAAACCGTAAACAAGCACAATTAGTTAGTCTTTAAAACTAAATGAAGAATCGATGAAAAGAAAGCATTGAGTACAAGCAACAAACATAATTTCAAGTCTATGAAACATAACAAAACATTCTCCAAAAATCTAGTTAGATCACACAATGAAACTCAATTAAAGCATCAACAAGACAACCACTACCTTTAAGAAAATAGTAAAACTACAAACATCAGCAGGTATTTAACTAAAATCAAGTTTAACCAAAGTAGATACAATCACATACTTCTTTATATTTCCCCTACAAAAGGATTAGATATCACCAAAACAAAACTAATGATACCAAAAACAAAAGATCTATCTATAAAAGTAAAAATACACACACACACACACACACACACACACACACACACAAAAGTATTCAAAACCAACAACCCCAATGCATCAGATTTGCCAACAATACCGAACTTCTTTGTTCTCTTGGTCTCGCACAACAACATCACCACACGTAACCTCAAATTAGTACATGTCCCTGCTTAATGTCTCTCCTCCATACAAAACTACAAACTATACAATCAATAAAGTGAAGACAATGTCTAAAGTGTATTCTTATTACTCACCAAATTATTCACAAAGGATGATTCTTTCCTTGCCTAATAGTTTTTGAACTTCAAAGGAGGCAGTAAAAGTGTCACATTAATGTGCCCTAATAGATAGCTTTTGTTTGCTACAAAGTACAAACAAGGAAACAAATAAAGGACAAATTTCAACAAAGAAATAAAAATGACTTGTCAATTACCAAAAGCTAGTATGAAAAGATGATATCCTCTAAGAAGACAAAGAAAACCAAAACAAAAATAACTACACATTTCAACCAACAAAACATCTAAACTAGCTTATACTTCTAATGCAACAAGATCACAATATAGCAACAAAGCACTCCAAATTAACTTATCTTATTATTATGTCTCAATGATGAGAATTAGTTTGTTTCACCTAATAAGTTACTTTTGGAATGATTGAAAGTAATCGATCCTCGCAAAGATTTGACCCAAGTCTTGCTCATGTTGGTTTCCAATAGTACCGCTACCTCCTCCCAACTCTAGTCAATGTGGACCTCAACACAACCTTAAAAACAATATACATCCGATCAAGTATTTTATAAGTGCATCGGAAAATTATAGAAGTGCAATAACATACCTAGAATCTTATAACAAGTGGCTAGTGCATTTAATGCAAATTTTTCCTAATTTCATCTCTGCTCAAATTGCTAAACTTGCTACAATTTGCAATGATTTTAGATGTCCACTAATCATTAAAAATGTCGAATAAATATCTCGTAAATAATCAAAAAGAAAAATTCAATAAAAAGCATTAGCAACAATACCTCAAAGACCATGATAGTGTTAAAAAAGAATACAATGGAGAAAACAAACAAATTCATAAAATATATGAATGAATATTGTGGAAGTAATAAAGAAATTAAAAGTGGAAAATTAAATAGCACCTTTAGTAGACTCGTTGTGTTTGATTTGTCGAATCGCAACACAAACCACCTCAAGAGAATGTCCAAAACTTCGATAATTTCTTCGCAATGGATGGAAGTGCTTCGTGATGTGCAATAGATGATTGTATAGTACATTCACCACCGAAAAGCACAAATATCATTAAGAATGTGAAAAGAACATCACCTTTCGCAAAGCATTTCAATTCCATCAATTTGCTTTTTAAAATCCGCACTCAAGAGTCTTCCATGTAAATCCTCTCTCAAGTACTTCATCATATCATTTTACAAATTGCATGCACATTATTAAAATTCAAAAATTATAGGAAACTCATATGCATGATAGTTCCTCAAAGAACAGCCTACCTCGAGATCTTGAATTTGCTCAATTGTGGGTCTTCAAACTTAAACCTTCAAACTACCATTCTCTCTCTATCTTCCCGCATGCAATGCAAACTGACAATTTAGTTATACACCTTATGAAGATTTTAAGCAATGTATTGTAAGCCTCGCTTCACCTAACAATACCTTATTTGAATCCTTGATGTTTAACAAGGCTTGAGATTGGACTCGCTATATCTTGGGATTTAGCAATACCTGGTGGTTTAACAATAATCAAATTGGGATTTAGGTTCCAAAAAATTGGGATTTACGAAGTTCAACAAAATTGGGATTTAGTGGTTAAAAAATTGGGATTTAGTGGTTTAACAATAACTAAAATTAGCAACAAATTAATGATAATGGCAAGTCTAACTCAGAGTACGTAAGACGCCTACGAGGAGATCTGGTGGAGAACCGAGAACGGCGCCAACGGAACAAAATCAACCCGGGAGAGGAGAGGAGAAAGAGAGGCTACGGGAGAGGCGTGAAGGACTGAGGAGGACCGTGGAGGACGGAGGAGGACCGTGGAGGACGGAGGTCGTCGGGACGGTGAAGGAAAACTGCTTCTCAAGTTTAAAATCGAGGCTCGTGAAATAATTTTGAGGTCGCGGGAGGAGTCCTCGCTTTATTTGGGATTTGTTTTTTGCCACGGGCTTATGCATTTACTTGTCCGGCGTAAAAATTAGCGACCAAAATCATTTCAAGTGGCAAATTTGAGCGGATTTTTAGTGCCTAGTCCATAAACCGCGGGCAAATTAGCGACAACCAATCCTCCGTGGCAAACTTTTAGTGGCAATGCAAGCTTATTCTTGTAGTGAAACATGAGAAGATTCATCTTGAGAAGCATCATCTTCAACTTAACAAGTCATGAGAAGAGTCATAGTGAGTATGGTCACCGTGGAGAAAGGTGATGATACCAGATTCTCGCAGTTGCGGACAAAGGATAAAGACAGAGCGCTTTACAACTGGGCCTAAACGCTTAGTTTTTTCGATGCAAATGTACTCTATTTCTTGACCAGAGTTAAAGGGCTACAACAACTCTATATAACAACAGCCTGTCTTCATTGATCTTCAAGAGAGTGAATTAAACTTTGAGCTATCAACCTTCTCACACATTCAAGTTTTTCTCTTCCATACTGGGCCTACTTTTAAACCGTGGCGGATTCATCTTTCTCTCGAGTATGTATTAAGTCTTGTGTTGTAAATCATTCATGTATATCCTATATATGTCAACCAAGCTCTAAGTAATCCCAACACCTTGTATTCAAAGAACCTTAACAGTGGAACCTTCTCAAGTAGCACGTGGTTGGCATAGACTTGAGAAGTTGAGTGCTTTTGTGTTAAAAGCATACTAATAGCTTTGGAGAAGTATATTAGTGGAGTATACAAGAGGTAGAGTCTGTGAGAAGAAAACTACACAAGAGCTTTCAACTTGTGTGAAGTGTAGTGGTGTAAACTATTTGGAAAATAGTGGAAAATCTCATCGGGTGTGAGGAGTGGAGTAAAGTTGTCATACCTCAATTTTGTCCATTTAGGTCAAAACCCTAATTTTCCCCAAAAAATAAATAAATAGAAGAGAAAAGAGCATCATGCATTGCATTTAGGTTCTAAAAGTCATTTCAAAGCTTCTAAAATCATTTTTGAGTCGAATGCACTTTTGGACAAACTAGGGTTTTTCAAAGGTAAAAATGGTATTTTAGTCATTTCGCGAATAAGTGGACAATTCCTCAAGACAAGTCATTCAACATGCATTTCAAGGTATTAGAGGTCATTCCTAGTGGTGAAAAGTCATTTTTGAAGTGAAAGTGTGCTTGGGGCAAAGAACTAGGGTTTCTGTGGTGAAAGGGCATTTTGGTCATTTCACAATAAAAACGGTCTTTCGTCCTAAATCACTGAGAAATCATCAATGATTTATTTGAGGAATATTTGTAATTAATTGTGATTGTTTTTATGCATAAATATTAAACCTTTTGGCATAAAAATCAAATTTTTGGATGTGGCGGTAAAATGGTCCTTTCCTTTGAGGTGGGGTCAACAAATCAATTTTGGGATTGGTGAGATCATAAAATTCAGGCCCAATCATTGAATCATGGGATATGGCCCAAAATGGCATGAATTAATGAGGAATAATCAAAAACCTTTGAATTTTGAAAGGTCGTTGTCCTCAATAAGACAAAAATGACAACTGCAAATTTTCCACCCATTCCACTCATGTTGGCTGCGAATTTTCTAGCCCATTTTCACCTCATTTTGTGTTTCTTCATGCCCTTGATCCATGTGAATTGTATTTCTAGCCATTGATTAAAATTCTAGATCAAATCCTAGGCTACAACTTTATGTACAAAGTCCTAATTAACCTTTAATAAATTTTCAGGCTACAAAACTCCTAATTTTTGTGTATGACCAGCCATTCCCACTCATTTGTGCTTTCTCATTGCTCCCTAATCCATGTGCATTGCAATCCTAGCCATTGATTTAAATTCTATCTCAAATCTCAATGGTTCATAAGAGCACAATGTCTTATATATCTCTACGCATTGCTCAAAAGACCTTTTTCAATGTTTTGGTCTTAAAATTAAAATATTGGTGGAGGCTTCAAAATTTTTCCACGTTATACATTGAGAAATCCAAACCGGATTTTTTTTCGTGGTGCAATACCATTCATCGGTAGGTCGCACCTATGTTTGTGACTTGCTCGTGGAGCCTGTGCCTATTTCAATCGCTTTAGGTCCTCAGAGGGCTTCAACCTTTGATCACTTAAGTCTTCCTCGGGTCTAGGTCAACAGTTAATGTTGATGGAAGTAGCTCTGATATTTGGCTCTACATCATTCTTCTTCTTGGTTTCCGTGCTTTCAAATAACATTTCTCGCTCCTCGACCGCTCTTCACATCTCACCCCACCTCCGCTTCTAAAGGATACTTGAGGAGTGAGATAACGGGGAAAGTGCAGCATCAAGTGATAATCAAGGCGCCGCCCTCCACATGATGATGTTGTAAGAAGATTGTGTATCAATCACTAAGTATCTACCTATGATTTCCCTCGTTTGATCGCCTGCACTAAAAGTGGTATTTAAAGATATGTAGCTTTTGACTCGACTTTTCTCCGAATAACCAACAAGCGGTACCATAGTATGATTATAAATTTTCATCTGAAGGTTTCATACCTTTGAATGCTTCCCAATATATGATATCCCAAAAGAACCCGGGTCAATCAAGACTCGGGCTTGATGTTCAAATTGAGCAAATTGAATCCACTATGGCTGCAGGATCGCCTTTCATGGGGAGCAATGCCTTCTCAAAGTCCTTTCGGGGATAAGTTAAGTTCGGAACATTGTGAACAACAGATGAGGAGGTTACCAAAGAATGTGCTTGACTCCGCCTCGGACGAGCATTGTCGTGCTAAAGTTGAGCTTTACTCCACCGCAAAACCCACCGAAATGGTATTGAAAGTATGCTCTGGACCGAGGACCTCTTCTTCCTCGCTCGCAACCCGAACTACTTGAGATTTTAGTTGGGATGAGGTTTGTCTAGAGACCGATTTGTCACGGGCAAGGATCGCCCTTTTATCTACTCGCTTTAACATGCCACTGCGGGATTAGCTTCTCTATCTTGTTCTCTTAAAGCAAAACAATTTTCTCGTGATCGTGTCCATCGCTTTCAGGGTATTCACACCATGCATTGGAATATCGATCAAGAGCTCCATGCAAGATTTAACCTGCATTAATCTAGTATGTAAGATTTCTTTTAGAATGGTTCCTCGCTTCGTTTGTGGGGTTAGCACTCTGCCGCCGCTATTATGACGCTGTTCGGATCGGAGCTCTCAAGACCGTAGACACACCGCGGTGGACATCATCATTTCGAGGTTCCTGCTCGCCCCGCGCCCTCTCGCCTAGCTGTGATTCTCGTGATTAATCTCTTCACCCATCATGTAAGCTTCTTCGATGGAGCCACTTTCTCTGTGCATGTTAGAGGTCGGCCAGATGTGCAAGGGATTCATTGGAATCGCCACCCCAAAGTCTCGCTGTGAAGGCGCTAAATAATCGGCGCTGGTCCTGGTACCCACGCTGATAAGGATATCACCAAACGCACTCAAGGTACTCCTAAAGAGTCTCATTGGGGCCTCACAGGTGTCGGTAAGAAAAGAAGGGAGGAGTCCTATCCGAGAAATGCCATATAAATTTTTGGTGAATTGGCATAATTCTAATAGATTGCCGAGGTAGACTCATGTACCATCGAGGCTGCTCCCTTCATGGTACTCAAACAACTTCCACTTTAAAGTCTCGTGAGCGCCAATGATGGCCATTTGCGTATCAAATGCCGCCAAATGTTCTCAGGATCTTTACGACCTTCATAAGGCTCCAATGGTGGAGGTTTGAAGTTTGGTGGACAAGGTCGCTTATGATGGCATCTTGCTAGTGGTCAGTTTCTCAATTTGCACCCCATCCAAGGTGTCGGGATCCCGCTCATGTCAGATATCATTCATCGTCAGTTGGAGACTAGTTTTGTTTTCGGGTTCATCTATGACAAAGCCGACACAAACAAGCAGGCGGTGGTCCGGCAAGGGTGGTTTGAATGTTCTTCGCTGATGATCACTAGTTTCGGCTAACAACCGGGCCTGGGTTGTCGAGTGCGATGGTAGTAGCTGCATCGTGTGAGATGATTTCCGTGTGGGTGGACGCCGAGTTCGAGGTTTCTGATTTTCGCAGACCACCGCGATGTTGTTTGCTAACAAACATGAGACGCCAGTTGAATTACGCTTAGCGTTTCGACGCAGTAATGATCGTTATACAAGATTAAAAGAAGTGTGGCTCGGATCGAATTTATCTGCCTCACGGGCAAGGCACCAAATGTACTAGGGATAAAAAGATTGATAATATTGATCGTAATACAATTACCATGATGAGTCCTATACAAGATGACTATACAGATCAAATGTGTGTGTTGGAGTTATCCCATGTCCTTTCCAAAGATGTCGCTCTTCTTCTTATGTAGCCGAGGACCTCAAAACCGCCAAGGCGTTATTTTATCACAAAGACCTGGCTCTAATCTGGCCCGACGCCCACACGCCTAAAGTCGCGGCATGTCATCAAAGCCGAGCTCTAAGTGGGCAGTACCGCCTGACTGGCGCGCCCTTCAAGTCGGGTGTTTGTACAGGTCGGGTCCAAGTCCATTAGCCCGATCCAAATACAAAAACTTTAAATGTACTCTCATGACTTATTACAATATAAAAGTGGTGAGTAAAATTACTACAAGTGGCCTAAAAATAAGTACTACTACAAAACACGTTTGAAAATAAAATATGGGAACCACATTATGTGTTTCTCAAAATGTAACCAAAGTACTTCTCCCGACCTAAATATAAGCAAAAGAGTGTGTTATTTTGGTGGACTCAAATATAAGCAAAATGTTAACTAACCTACTCATATTTAATTCTATTTTTCCACAACTACCCTTAAATTAATTTATTAATGTTGTGAAAAGATGACCATTAATTAAGGATAGCTTAGTAAATCTATTTGATTTTGCCATGAATTCGAGAAAAGTAAATGCATAAAATCACTATCCTTAATATGTGTGAAAGTAGATTTTTAGTTATAATTAGTCCTGAGGGAATATTAAAAATAACATATGGGCCATTAAAAGAACAACAATGTTATATGGACAAAAAATTTAGATAAAAATCGATAAAAACCAACTTACAACACCAATTAACCAAGTTTTTTTAGACTATTAGTTATGATCACAATTAACCAAGTTTTTAATCAACGCCTCAAAACTGTGGAAAAGCAAAGTTGGCTAATAATAGTCTAAAAAACTTCTGGTTAATTGGTGTTGTAACATTTTGTCAAATTTTTTTGTCAAAATAACATTTTTGTTAAAAGAATTCTCACATTGTCTCGTACACGTTTTCTTTTACTCACACGACTTTTTGGTTTAAATATCCTAGTTTTGGTACACATTTTGAGGACAAGAAAGTTTTAGTTAAGTCAACAATGTCGACATTGTCTTCTTCAAAGCTTCTCCTTTCATTATTTTTTGCTCTCTCATCATTTTGCTTATCCCCTTAGATTCTCTATTCAACAATGTCAACTTGCCTTCCTTTAATGGAAAACAAAACCTCACTCTCCAATTTTAGCATTCCATGCAAAGCCTCAAATGATCACAAGCAAGAAAGGTTCAATGAAAAAAATAAACACTATTTTCGAAACTCCTTCATTAGCTTCAAAAATATTGAAGACCCTACTCACGTGCAATTCACCTCGATGCAAGCAAGTGTTTACCCGTTGATTTACCTCCATATGCAATATCATCAACGAATTGTTGTCCACCTTTACCATCTCCTTCAAATTCATAGATTTCAAAGACTTAACCTTATTCAAATAATAATATTCCACTTAGAGTTAGAAAACCATCTCACTTGTTAGATGAAGAGTTCATAGCCAAATTTGAAAAAGGTATTGCACTCATGAAAGCACTACCTAGTGATGACCCACGTAGTTTTTATCAACAATCTAAAATCCATTGTGCTTATTGCAATGGTGCTTATCATCAGCAATATCCTTTGAAGATCACAAAATAAATATTCATAGATCATGGCTTTTCTTTCCTTTCCATCGTTTGTAATTTTTATTTCTTTGAGAAAATCTTAGGGAATTTAATAGGTGACCCATCTTTTGTTTCTACCCTTTGGAATTGGGACACTATACAAGGTATGACAATTCCACCATATTTCTCAAACCCAAATTCTTCCCCTTTATGATAAACTAAGACACAACAAAACACTTGTCACCCCATGTGGTTGATTTTGACTACGATGGAATTGGAAAACTTTGTTCCTTATGAGCAACAAGTTTCTTTTTAACCTTGCAATTATGTACAAGAATATGGTGTTAGCAACTACAAAAGAATTGTTCATGGGAAGTCCTCTTAGACTTGGTGATGAAGCTGAATCAGGTATGGGTTCTATAGAAAGTGCTCCTCATAATACTGTTCATACATGGGTTGGTGCAGCTGATACTCCAAGCAATGAGGACATGGGAGCATTCTACACAGCTGCTAGAGACCCCATTTTCTATACTCATCATTCTAACGTAGATAGAATGTGGAGATATGGAAATCATTGGGAGAAGAAGGAAGAAAAGATTATAGTGATGATGTTGATTGGCTAGATACTCATTTTTTCTTCTATGATGAGAATGCAAATTTTATTCGTGTGAAGGTAAGAGATTGTCTAGATACTAAAAAGTTGGGGTATGTTTATCAAGATGTTTATCTTCCATGGCTAACTTCTCCACCTACATCATCAAGAATGAGTAAAAGACAAAGGGAAGCAAAATGGCAAAGTTTTGGGCAATTCAAAGCTTGTGAAATTTCCTTTAGTTTTGGACTCAAACAATAACTACAATTGTGAAGAGACCTAAGAAGTTGAGGTGTGAGGGTAGAAAAGAACAAGAAGAGGAGGAAGTTTTAGTGATAGAGGGGATTGAGTTTGGAACTGATGTATATGTGAAGTTTGATGTTCATATTGATGATGATGATGACAAGTTGAGTGGCCCTGATCAAATAGAGTTTGTGGGGTAGTTTTGTGAGTTTGAAGCATGGGCATATGGATATGGTCAAAACTCAATTTAAGATTGGGATTTCAAAAGTATTGAGAATTTGGAAGCTGATGAAGATGATTATGTGATGGTTACTTTGGTGCCTAAGGTTGAAAAAGGTGAGGTCACCATATAGGAGCATCAATATTGAGTCTATATCAAAATACTAAATTAGACCAACTCCATTCTTGAGTTATATATTCTAATTAAACACAAGAACTTCGTGTAAATTATTCAGCATTGGGTGCAGTAACATAGCAGCTTGCAGCAAGAAGTAAACATATACACATGCTGTTGAATAGGTTTATGTTTATAGCTTTTCAAAAATACTAGTATTGAATTGAATTACTTTTATGTACAGTATGCAAGTATATTTATACATTGTACATTATTGTGTTAATTAGATATTATAATTTTATTTTTAAAATTGTTATAGAATTTTTTTATTTTTTTAAGATTTTTGTGCATCTATATTTAGACATTAGTGTGTTTAAAATTGATCTCTAAATTTGGTGTCTCAAACCTAAGAGCTGTAATTAGAGACTTTAGCTTTGCCTCTTTTCATGTCTAAATTTTCGACATGTGTGGAGAAGTCCTCACAATTCCATGACGAGGAGAGTAGATAACATGGAGGGAAACCCAAATACTAACGGTAGAAGAAGGATAAAAATAAGCAAAACTATTAAGAAAGATATAGAGATCCCAATGATCGGTTATATACACGATTATTGATAAAATAATATGGTGGTGTTTCATCTTCTAGCCAACCATTCCTAGTGGGATAAACATTGTTGTTTTTAGTGGCTAAATAGTTTATAAATAAGAGAATACAAGTACTCCAACAATTCCTATTGAATGCATTTTTTATGTTTAAGTTATTATAAAAGCATAATGCTGAACTAAAATATATTTACAAACATAAGCTAGCAATTACGGTGCTGATGCAAATCCATAGACAAGCAATTCATAATAAAGGCATGCACAAAGTATCAGAAATGGGTGAACCGCCATTGATAAGAAAAGAGAGAGAATTATGTTTAGATGTATAATGGAAATTTGTTATTCATTCAACTAACTTCAATGTGATGGTATGTACAGTATATATATACAGATTGAAATCAAGCTAGCTAGGAAACTAAGAGAAAGTGAAACTACTCTAAATCCCTAATTAAAACAATATACAGAAGAGTAAAGTTAAATATGTCTTTTCTAACTTAACAATAATACTTGTTGACTATTTTGGTCAAAAAAATACTTGTTGACTATTCAATATGCACAACCACAAGTCGATCGTGAGAAAGCAAATAACAGAGGTGGCAAGATTGACTTTTACCAACTGGATTTAACACCCTCCCTTAACTTGGAGAATATGTCAATGGAAGCAAGCTTATTCTCGAGATTGTGTAAAGGTCCTCGGCATCGAGAGACTTTGTCACCAGATCTCGCTATCCTGCTCTTTGATTACACACATAAAGAAATACGTAATTCCTTCTTTGATCTTGTGGACGACTACATGGAAGTCTATTTCTATATGCTTGGTGCTGCTCATGGAATATGCCGTGATTGGTCGCTATATGTAATGCAGCACTTGTTATCACAAAGATATAAATCACAGGAGTGTGACATGAAGATCCTTAAGTATGTACAACAACCATCAGGCTTCATAAGTGGATTGAGCAAATGCTCTATACTCACTTTCCAAGATGAGCGAGAGACAACGGGTTGTTTCTGCTTCTTCCAGAAATCAAGGATGTTCCTAATAAGAAAAACAATCCGTAAATCACTACAAGAATTCAAATATACCGCTGCCAACAACTTTCCAAGGATTTTATTCGCCAGAAATTTCCTGGCGGATTTAAGGCGCTCCAAGTGATTAGGCAAATTTAAATGTACCTGGCGGATTATATGGACATTAACGGGCGAATATATAATAGCCTAAGTGTACCGCATTCCATAAGAACAATCGCTCGCTTTCATATTCATGCGCATTTTCCAATGTGGTTTAAGCTTACAGATGTATTCCCTTCCGCCAACTCCTACCAACCAACACCGAGAAACTTATCTCGATGGTCCTCGAAGATGTGTTAAAGAATGGCACACATACTTTGTGAATGGTTACAAATTTCACACTAACAAATGGGATGTAAGGTAGAGAAACAAGTGAATAGTGGAGTTTGCATGAAGGTGACACCGGGAGAGGCGTAAGATGATTTCTATGGTGTTGTTGAACACATTTATGAACTTGCATACCTTTATCTTGATTATCATCAAAAGATAATCGCTTTTTATCAGAATTGGTTTGATCCGCCCTCGAGGAACAAAGTTTAACCCAAAGACAAATACAAAGGGACATTAAAATGAGTGGTAGATATCGACCGTACGATCCTTTTGTAATTGCAATAAAATGTGAGACAAGTCTACTATGTCTCTTATCCATCAACACTGATCGATCGGGCGTGGTTGGTGTGTCGCAATTAAGACAAACCAAGAGGTTACATCGAGACAAATGACACAGCTGGAAGATGTGCCACATCAATGTAAGAAATGTCCAATGTAAATGAAGTGATTGAAGTTCGAGATCATTACTCGCTTACGTGATGAGTCCAACGCCACTGATGAAGTTAATGAAGACGAAGATACGTGATCATGAGGACGCAACATCACGCACGGTGTATCGAGTTGACTTATCCGATGATGATGGTGATTTTGAGAAAGAATGGGATTCTAATTAATTAATGTCATGTTATCTTATTTAAATAATTTGTTTGGTTTGTAATATTTATATTTATCGTGACTTGATATATATTTGTCTATGTTATTCAAAGTCAAATATTATTTTTTGTCAAATAATATTTATATTTATCGATTTGATATATAATTTGTTGGTTTGTAATATTTATATTTATCGTGATTTGATATATATTTGCCTCATGTTATTCATCATTAAAAGGAATTTGTCACAAACAATATTTATATTTATCGATTTGATATATATTTGCCTATGTTATATATTCATCATTTATATATGTTATTAACTTTATTTTTATAGCTATAGAAACGCTTATGGCATCAAGTAGGAAATAGTGACTACCACATGATGAGGACCCACCCGCGCCGCTCAGATAAAGGAAAGAAGATATGTACTTCTTTACGCCGTAAGCGTAAGATAGTATATCGACTTGTTCATGGCAACTATGTGGGTATGCTTCATCGACGAGCCCGTGGCGCTGAACCCCGCCGCCCACCCTGTAGTACGGCACCCGCCGATCCAGATACGCCACGCTGCAGGTACGATGCGCAAACCGACGTGGTTGATATTTTGCATGACGGGTCGATTGATTGTTGTGGAGGTTGTTGGACACTGTAAGTATTTATTATATATATATATATATATTTGTATTTGTATTTGTATTTGAAATTTGTCTTTTTAAATTAATATCATTTTAATTTTTCTTTCTTATGTACGCTTTGATCCTCGAGGATTGTGTCCCCGCGATAACAAGTATAATCATGAAAAATTACACAACTTCGGGTGGATTGGTCTGAGGTTAAAAAGATCCTGAGTCCAAAATGTGGAATCAATTTAGGTAAGTTTTTTACTATTTAATTAATTTTTAATTATTCCAAATTCTTGAATTCATTAAGTTGTTTTTTCTAACAAGTTATTTTATTTTGTGCAACCAGCAACATTCGCATGGAAACTCGAGGATGACCATGCAGCTTAAGAAAGTCTTCAATTCAAGAGCTTTCACCGCTTTTTCCAAATGTCCGCGGAAGAGCGTGACAAGCTCGCTGAACAGAGCCGCCTGATTGATTGGTCCGCTTATATGGGATGAACTCCAATCGAAATGGGCGATGATGATTATAAAAAAATGTAAGAGAGTCGCCGCGAACCCAAGCCTTCAGAATGGTGGTTACAGAATCTCAAGTGTTTATCATCATATATGAACATGCTAAACGCACCGTAATATTTTTATATATTTTTGTTTTTAATTCTTCAAATTTTATATTTTATTAAATACTAATATTATAAAATTAATACTATATACGTGGAGGCTTTTCTTGGTCGGGCCACCTACTTTGCGTTTAGGAGATACACGCGGCAACTTCATATGCGCGAGACACCTGAGTTTCCTCAAGAGCGCCAAGGATGATTCGTAAAGTATTCAATAATCGCGCAGGAGTATCGCCAAACACAGAGAGTAAGCGGACTCGAGGTTGGGATCCCGGGCGAGGAGTGCTCCGATTACCTTAGCAAAATGGGAAAGAACTTGCCGTCCATCAAAGAAGAAAAGGCTGCCTGCTACTGTGATCCGTGGTAATGGGCCTTCCGTTTCTTTTCCAAATTCCATTGTTCCAAATTTCAGTCAAATTCCTCTTCAACAACAAGTACCGACGCCTCATGTCCTCCCTACCCTTCAAGAGCGAAATGAGAAGGCTGCAGATGACCGAGAAATTCGAGCAACTATGAGCTTGAGATTCGGAGTCGGCAGGAGAGCGCAAGTCGAGGAGCGCAGTTGGCGCCAAAAACGAGCCGAGGAGCGCAGTCAGCGTCAAGAACGCAGTAATCAATGAGGAATTCAGTAGCTAGCAATGGATAGTATGTCTCATGGCAAGGCCATCTATGCCATCATCATCATCATCGCACTTTATCCACCGCCAGTGGATGCAAAATTTCACGAGGTGCTTTCCAGTTAGCACTCGTGCCTTCCCACCTCCAATCAACTATGAGCACCGGGCTTCAATTGTTCGCTATACCCATATGGTCACCTCATATGGTCACTTCTCATATGGTCACTGAGCCTCGATTTAAACTCTCTCCGCAGCCCATTCCAGCCCATCAAAGTGCCCACGCCATGTCTCCTCAGCAAAGAATTCCAACAACCGCCCAAAGAAGCACTCTGCACTCCAAACCACGCCAACCACAACCCCAACAAAGTAGGACGAAGGAAGAAGATGATTGGATGACAACAGCTTATTATTCTGATCCCAACAAAGAACCCGAACCCAAATAGACTTATTATTAGTGGTTTGTTGTTGGATAATTTTATTGTGACTTTGTTGGTTTTATTAGTTGTTTAATTTGTATGGATAATTTAAATTTAATTATCGCTTTGTTGGTTTGATTATTTATCTATTGATAATTTATTTCTCGCTTAATTTGACATTCAATAAATGTTTTACTATTTTCTTTAAATAATTTAAAAGTAATATTCGCTTTTTAAAAAAATAATTTTCAAATTTTAATAATTTACTTTTAAAATATTTAAAATTAGATTTTCAAATTATTAAATTAATTTATATTTTAAATATTAAAAATTTAAAATTAATTTTAAAAACGCTTTTTTAAAAAAATATATATTACCGCATGATTATTAATAATTACTATCATTTAATATGCGCTTTTAAAAAAACTGTAAAACATTTTACCGCATGGATATAGTGTGTTACAATACGCTTTTTTAAAAAAATAAAATAAAATAAAATATTACCGGCGGATATTGTGTGTTACCGACGCTTTTTTTATTAAAAAAATATTACCGCGATATCGCTTGTTACCGCGCTTTTTCTAAAAAAAAACAAATTATTACCGGGCGGAGTTTGTGTTGTTAGGTCGCGCTTTTTCCGCCGCAAATATCCTGTAGTTAGTCACGGCTTTTTCCGCCTGAAAAATCAACTAGTTACCGCTATCATGATTTTCCACAGTGTTGTTACGTGACGCTGCTTTAACCATGAAAATCCGCCGAAAGTTCTACCGAAACATTCACTTATCGGGCGTGTTTGCTTTACTCGGCTGCTTTGGTCCGCTGGAAACCTTGATTTTCAGAGTAATAGATCTTCTTGTATCGTGGAAAGCCTCCAATAATCACAAAATCCTTTCAATGATAAATCGCTGTCTATTCTAAAGTGTAAGCCTCGCATATGACCTTTCTTAATGAATCTTAGAACATGTCTTGCAACTAACATGTGAACATCAGTGAGGTTTGTTCTAGGAATTGGCTTAATTTACTCATCGTGATATGATATTTCTCGCCATGAGTGAGTTATATACCAACTTTCGCATATGCTCCTATATAATCGTTACATCTTTGATAGTTTCTCCCACCCTCGTAATCGTGAGATGTGGTTCCACAGAGTGGAAGTCTGCCTTAGCACCCAAGAGGCTTGTTTCTTCCAAGAGATCCAATGCATATTTCCTTGACACAAGGAAATACCATTTTTGTTTCTTGCTATTTCAAAACAAAGGAAGTATTTCAAATCTCCTAAATCTTTGATGCCGAAATTTGTGTCCCATAGAAGTCTTGACTTTCTATTTATTTCATTCATGTCATTACCGCGAATATCAAGTCATCTACATACACCAATATAGTAGTAAAACCAACAAAGAAATTAAATTTTATCAGACAGAGAATAGTCCGATTTTGATCTGATTGAGTGTATCCAAAGTTGTTGATCAAATTCTTCGTGGAGTTTTGGCATTCCACCGCCATCGGCCTCGCTTAAGCCCATACAAGGATCTTCGAGCTTGCACACCGATCCGCATCGATCTCTAGGTATGATTCTCGATGTGGTCTGCAGCTCTGGCCACGAACGCCTGGTGTCAAAGTCCGGGTCGCAGACCGGTGGTACCGCGCAGTACACTCGACGCCCAAGTCAAGAATCAATAAAGGAATAGTGAATAGTAATAAATGATTTTACCTAACTCCTCGAGATTCGCGGCCATATTTATAGTAGTAGTTATCGGGGCCAAAGTTGGATCGCATCGGGCCTTCGAGCGCCCACTCTGAACACGCTTGCTCTCAAGCCCGGGTCGAGGCGGCTAAGGCTTGATTTATCGAATTAATGATGTTAAAGACAGCTTGTAACCAATCAACGAGCGCCCGGCGGTCTGCGCGCGACGACCCACTATGAGTATCGAGGGAAACCGATTTCTTCTCGTGATTTTTCACGCATTCCAAGGTGACGCCCGCTTCCTCGGGCGCGCGTTCTTTCGCTTTCTCCCGATCGACATGACCGACAACGAGAGAAGGTGAAGAGGTGCGCTCTTCGCTTTTGGCCTCAAGTGCCCATTGGCCCACTATATAAGGTGGTGGACTTGAGGAAATCACCTTTACTTCGTTCTCACCGCTCAAATTTCGAACGACTGGCCGCTCGCCGCCTACCGCTCGCCGCCGCTCGAACAGAACGCCTGCGCTCCCTCGCGCATTCATCTTCCGCTTTTTCGTGTAACACTAACGCCCTTAACTTTGATCGCTTATATATATATATATATTTTCTTTACATTCCAACCAATGGAGGGGTAGCAGTGTCCTGGGACTACTGTGTCGCCTCTAATCGTGGTGCTCGATTCGACCGCCTCTCTCGCAGTTTACTCCGCCCGACAAAACAAACTTCGACCTCCGGAGCCCTGGCCGTGTCTATAGCTAAAGCAATGGCTCAACCGAGCACTCCTCCGTGAGGTCGCCCCCTTCGGTAGATGAATCACCCGCCGAGATAGTCGCCTTTTTGAAACTCCAAAAGGGTCGCCTGAACTTCGAAGTTCGATCTCGGATGTCGCTTCTCCGAGTCCTCCCAATGTCCGACCGAAACGAGTAGGTGGTTCCAAACCCCGGGAAACCGCGAATGCTCGAATTCTTTTCTTTCCGAGACTACACTTCTGTTCGTGCCGCTGAGAATCCAGGTGTCTTTGCAAGTCGTGCCCGCTACCGCTCAAGACGCCGACTTTGGCCGTGAACGATTGATCCCGACATGGCGACCGAGCAAGATATGTCTTGGGTTTCTCAAATCTTGAGGAATCATAGAGAAAGTCCACGCCATTCGCTCTGACGGTAACAAGACTTGACCGCCCGCTTTTACGCTGATGATACCGTCAGTTGAGTGAGGTATGGAAAAGGATGAGAACATAGCGATCGCACGATGAGCCGAAATTTACTATGTACCGAGTTGTCTTGAGCGGATGGGGATCGCCCTCCTTTACAAAATTTCAGCGACAAGTCCTTCGCTACCTTAAGGTCGCACCTTCCCACTAAAACCCGAACGCCATGCTCATTCAAGGTTACGAGGATGTCCTAACAGCCATTAAGGGCGGCCTGGCTTATTGAGGCTAGTTTTTTACCCTTATGGAGATGAGCTATCTTTATGAGCCCGTACCAAAGCGGTCCGGAAAGAGGCCGCTCTCTCAAGAACGTGTCGCAATACAATTTTTTAAGTCAGACATGGAGTCTTTGCCAATGCCGGGTGGAAGAACGACTTTTCCGGGCCGCCTACACGATGGAAGCGATGAAAGTGGATAGCCACTTTGATGCACTGAAAATGCCGACGCCTCAGGCCGACTGGCCCGTCATATGACCATTTTTTAAAGAAACTCGGGCGATTCTTATAAGGAAATCGAGCTCAACATTGGGGACATCGATACGATCCGCGTGCTCAAAGTGAGCGCGCCGCGCCCAAGGTGGTCGATTAAAATCAATAAGATAGTAGACGCCGTGGCGCAAAGGCGCCAAAGCAAATGATTGGTAGAAGTTTTAAGATTTAATTGTTTACTTCAAATTGTTTGTATAATCGCTAACGATCTTGTTTTCTCGCAATCGTAAATGGCGCGCTCAGATTTTGACTTTTTTCCAGCTGGTCCGTGAGGACGGGATAACTCTCTGGGACTACCGACACATCTCAAAAAGCCGCCGCTGATTTGAGCCGTTTCAGACATTGATCTCGATAGCCTCGCGCCAACCCTCGACAGAACGCTATTTCCCGGCTCGCTGTAATCGGAGAAATCGACTCAAAAGGAGGCGCCAAGATGATTGCGTACTTACCGAGAAGAAAACACAAGAGCCACCGGCAAAGGTCATTCCAGCCCGGCCGCCTAACTTGATCCGCTTGGCCTTGGGACGCAGGATCGTGGCTCGCTTTCAAGGAAGAGCCTTTTAAGGTGATGGCTGATGCGATGAAGGCGCCACCAACTCTTCGCAAAAATATCAAGAGGGGAAGCCGACTGCCTCGAAAGTAGGCGAGCCTTAAGTAAAATTTCTTATCTTCAAGACGATCCGCCGCATAAGTCGCTTAAACCGCAATCGCTTGTTGTCCTTGGACAGAAATGAGAGAAGAAAGGGATCGGCCGCTCAAGAGACTCAAGAGGTCGAACCAAAGGTCCAAGCAGTCGCTACATTCGAGCGTAAACTTCGTGAAGCCGTAAAATTGATGGCGCCTTCGTGATCGCCAAACCGGCGCTGGTGCGCTCGACGATGCGATCGCTGCCAGGATAAAGCTGTCACGAGAAAATTGAAGTCAAGAGAGAAAATTAAGGTCAAGAAGAGGTCGGGCGCTCGAGCAGTAAGAAACAAGAATTGCTTCGATCGACATTTTTTGAAGACCACCGACGCTGCGTGGAGAAGGAGAAAGATAAGCATAGTGGATCTCTTCAAGGAGGCCCGCATTTAGGGCTTGGGAGCGGCCAAATACCACTTACCAATGCGGTTGACTGTGATAAAGCTTGTAAACCCATCTTTGTTCGTTGATGAGGCCGTGGTCAACTATGAGCATTGCGTGGTCTGGCCAGAGATCGCTCTTCCTCAAAAATCGGGAAGGGAAAGTCGTCCGCGGAACGGTCGTTGTTTTTCCAGCTGAACAAATTTTAGCTTTAGTTGCTTTTGCTTCGCTCGCTCATGAGCGAGTGTTTAGTACGTAGTTTTACTTCTTTGTTCAGCTTACCGCGAAATGCTTTTTAAATGTTTTGAATCATTTTGCTTTGCCCGCCGACGCAGTGCTGATTTTAACTTGTAACTTCGATTGGAAATCTCTGCTTAATGAATGTCCACTGCCTTCGCTTAAATTGTTCGCCATTCTACGACCTTCAATATTCGCAAGTTGTTACTTACTTTAAAGTTTACGAGTTTGCAGTAGACGCCACTCGCGCATGCTCGCTCTAGGCCAATGCGATGGCGACTTTGCAAGTTTACGGGGCCGCCGCTACCGGGCGGCTCGCATTTTACCATTAGACTAAGACTTTATAATTTATGGGCCGCTACCTGAGCGCTCGCATTTTACCATTCGATGGCACTTGATAATTTATGGGCCGCTACTGAGCGCTCGCATTTTACCATTCGATGGCATTTTATAATCGATGGGCCGCTACTTCGAGCGCTCGTGATTTTACCATTCGATGGCACTTGATAATTTACGGGCCGCCACTCGAGCGGCTCGCGATTTTACCATTCGATGGCATTTTTATAATTTATGGGCCGCTACTCTGAGCGCTCGTGATTTTACCATTCGATGGCATTTTATAATTTATGGGCCGCTACTGAGCGCTCGCATTTTACCATTCGGATGGCACTAGTCAACTCTGTGACATCTCTGTCGCCTATTGCTACTTGCATGATTGAGCGATCGCCATACAATCGCATGAGATAAACAACAAGTTTTAAAAGGTCGGGCCTCAGAAAAACCCCGTGGGGAAAAAGAGCGTCGCTTTTCATTAATTTCTGAATTGTTTGAAACATGCTTGGCATCTATACATAGTATTTCCTCGCCTTTCTTTTTCAAGGCTCCATGTCCCAGTGATGATCGCCCATTCATAGTCTCTAACTCATAAGCTCCTTGCCTGCCTTGTTGATTATGTGCGATAAGGTCCTTCCCAATTTGGTGCGAGCCCCTTGCCGAAGCGCTTCTTGCTTTCCCACGCCCGCCCGTCCGAGAACGAGTCGACCAATTGAAAATTCCCTTTCTCGCACGCCGAATTATATCTTGCAAATGACTTTCCGCTGACTAGCTGCTCTTTCGAGGAAGCTTTGTTTCGTAGCTCGCCTACTAGATCGAGCTCTTTCTCCGTGGCTCGCCATTTTCTTCCGCACTCGGTGGGTTGGTCGCTCCAATTCAACTCCGCCATCTCGATTGGAATTACGGGCGCCCATACCATAGACTAACTCGAAGGCGACTCGCCCGCCGCTGAATGCGGGTCGTTTCGGCACGCCCAAAGGACCGATCGCAACTCTTTCTACCCAATTACTTTGGCCTCGCCCAATCTTTCTTCGCCCCGCAGATGACCCCGCTCGGCCGGCCGTCACTTGGCCGCTGGGTCCGTGGATGCTCGATCGAGGTAAAACGCCGCTTTATACCCAACCGCCAAAGATTCTCCGAATTTTCGCTCGCAAACCGCCCCGCTATTCGTTATCAATTGTACGGGAACGCCTAAACGGGCTAAAACATTGCATCAAAAAATCCTGGTCACTTTGGCCGCTGCGTGATGGTCACGTAATGGCTCGCTTCATCCATTTGGTGAAGTAATCAATCGCCACAATCGTAATTTAAATTCGCTCGGGCAAAGTGAACGCTCCGAGGAGATCCATCCCTACCAAGCGTAATCCGCCAAGGACGCTAGGCTTCAGAGTTCTGGTTGGGCGATGTGGACGCCCTCATGTTGAATTTGACACTTTGTTGCACTTTTGAACCAAGTTTTTGGCGCCCTCTCCATGGTCGCCAATAGAAACCCGCCTAACGCCCGCTTTGGCTACGAGCTTAACTCTCCCCGTGATCGCACATAAACCTTCGTGGGATATCTTTAAAACATGGTCCGCCGCGACGCACACTCAAAAGTGGGGATGAGAAACCTCTTCTATAAAGCTTCCCTGAACGACTAATACTTTGTTGCCCACTGCCTTAAAAGTTTTGCCTCCTTTTGATCGCTCGCCCGCACTGCTCAAGATATATTGTAATATTGGAGTGATCCAATCTTGTAGGGTCAATGGGCAGACATGAAGCAGTGTTTGTCGATCTTGGTCGCCACGGACCGTGGTAAGCGGTTTCTGTATCAAGCTTCTGGTGGTTCCCCGGCACTTTCGTGCAAATACCTTCGGTAGAATGTCCGCCGACGCTTTTCTCGCTTCGGGACGGCTTCACCGCCGGTCGAATTTATCGAGCAACTCCCTTTACCTTAGCCGTAAAGGCTTCAATGTTTCATCTTTTGGTATCATATAACTCTTTCGATCCGAGAAACGCACCAAGAGAGAGTCAGAGTGCAATTCCACTTGTTCGACGTTGAATTCTTTGGCGAGCAATAACCCCCGCTATGCAAGCCTCATATCACCGATTATTTGAAGTGTGGAAAGCGAAGTGTTGACACTTCTACCACCAAACCTCGCAGACTTTTCCAAAATTAGCCCCGCCCCACTTCCTTTGGAGTTTGACGGAGCCATCGACGGTAACGCCCAGTGGTGATTGGGCGGCCGCTCGAATCGGGTCATCTCACGCATGAAATCGCCAAAATCGCGCGCTTTAGCCGTAACTGGCTCAAACTCTTATTCCGAACTCACTTAGCCTATTGCTTCATTTGATCACGCGCCCGCCAGTCCGGGTCTGTGGGAGAATTGCTGCGATTGGTTGATCGGGCTTCACCACAACTTGATGCGCACAAAATACGGCCTTAACCTCGCAAGCGCTACCGCAGAAGGCGAAGCGCCAACTTTTCGATCCTCCTCGAGCACGGATTTCGGTCCTCAGAGGACTTTGCTAATGAAGTATATGGGACTTTGTTTTGTGTCGCTTTGACCAGACGTCAGACTTAAGACTTCCTCCGTAATTGCTAAATATAGATACAAAGTGTATCCCCGAGCGCGCTTCGTCATGACGGCGATTGGTCGTACGCTTTAGATCGCCCAACGTCAAGGTAATCGCATCGACCCATTCAAAATCAGCCCTTTTTCGTGCTTGAAACAAAGCGGAGCACAATTTGCATGCAGACTGGGGTATGAATCGAGAGGCGCTACCATGCCGCTCAATTGTTGGATTTCCTTCTAGTGGTCAAGCGCCTCATTTCAACCGTACCGCCTACACTTGTCGTGGCTTGCTTCGATTCTCTCTCCGTTAAATGGAAACCTAAGAATTTCCTACCGCACTCCCAAACGCAACTAATTTCGTGGTTCACCAAGAGAATTCTTCCTGCCTCCTCAAAAACTTCGCAAGGTCGCTTAACGCGCTCATCATCCGATTTCATTTCTTTATGATCATGTCATCGAGATACACTTCCGCCAATCCTACCGACCGCTTCAAATATCTTGCTCATCATATTTACCGTATGTCGCCTCAAACGCTTTTTAATCCAAAAGGCATCACTTTGTAGCAAAATTACCCTCGGCTTCATTATGAAAGCAAATTTGGTGACTATCCGCGGTGCATAGCGATTTGGCTGTAGCCCGAGTATGCGCCAAGAAGGAAAGCAACTTGTAACCCGGCTACCGCCCGACCAACTTGGCCAATACCGGGTACAGGAAAGCGCCCTCAGGCACGCCCCTATTTAGGTCAAAGTTGTAATCAACGCCACATTCGCCATTTCCCGCTTCTTCTTTTTTACTAGCACGACGCTCAAAGCTAAGTTGTGTACTTAATCTCTCAACGTAAATTTGCTTTAACCAAGTCGCTTCATCGCTCGCCGCCGCCTTCTTCATTCTCGACTTTTCTTCGCCGAAATGATCGTTTATTTGGCCGTGCATCAATCGATAGTTGATGACAAGCGACTTCCATAGGAACTCCAGCATATCCGATGCCCTCGCTAAGCTAACAAATCGGGCATATTTTTCCGAGACAAGTTGATTAATCCCCTCGCTGACTCGCTCGAAGGTCGCCTAATCTTACGCTTTGGCTGGTCATCACCCAACCGAACGCCGAAATTGCCTATGGGGTTCCTGGCCGCTTGAGTTTTTCTTTAGCTCACTGCTAAATCATCATCTCCTCTTCCGAGTCGCTATCTCGAGCTTATAGCGGCATCCGTGATCACGCTAGGTTTACTTGGTGTCCTTCCCTGCACTGTGAGCGCGTCCAAAGTCCCGAGTGTCACATATGTCCCGAGCAAATGTAGTGACTCTTCTTGGCCGCCTATTCCTCGGGCCGCTAAGGTAGCTTAATTCTCGCCATTTTTATCGTGAAACTTCATCTTGCGGATCGCTGACACGATCGCTCAAGTTTCCCCAAAGTCGTCTACGAGCAATGCAATGATAGCACGACTTTGATTGGGCAACATTTAGAACGCCGTTCCGACTGGGCCCTGTGAAGATGTAATACTCCATTGGCATCGTCACAAAGTGACCACCCAAGGTACCCAATGGGTAAAAGTGATTGCTCTGCTAAAACCGCCGGGGCCGGGTCGTTTCCGGGGATGATTTCGCCACGGCCGATACTCAATTTGTCCACCAATTCTTCAACATGATATCCGCCGAGCTTCCCCGATCGACCAAGATTCTCCGACTTCGAGTTTCCCATGACCGCAGATATGACCGTGTAGAACATAATCGTTAACCCGCCCACGAGCAAATCCTCGCCACCAAACGAAATCATGTCTGCCTGTTAGAGATTGGTCGTGGCCAAGAAGACCCACCATTAGAATTTCGCTCCCACTTTCTCTCGGTCTTTCTTTGAATCCAAGCGATCTAAAGCGGTTCCCTCCGCGGATGACCATTACGACTTCGCGACTTCTCCGATCGCCCTCCGCCGCCTTCTCGCAAGTTTCTTTTCAAATACTTCAATTGCTCGAGTGTTTACTTTTTCTTTGAACGTCACTATCTCGGCCCTCGCTTTTTCTTCCGACGTCGGTCGCTTCCTTCCTCCTCATATACTTCGGGTCAACTTTCCTTCCGAATGAGGTTTTCTATGTCATCTTTGCATGGCCATACATTCGTAGTATCGTGGCCCTTGCTCTTATGGTACCGCAATACTTCTTCGTGAAACCGCCGCCTTTCTTAAGAACGGCGGGTCGTGACGCTTGACACTCCGCAAACTCGCTATTCCGGGCACCACCATATATATTCGTGCGATGGGCGATTCACTGCGTGCGGCTCGAACTTTTTTGACGAAATCCACCCGACCTTTCCTCGCGCTCTCTTCGCTCTTTTCACGACCTACCATGCTCTTCCTCGGTCGACACGCTACCGCCTAGTCAGGAGTAGCC
The DNA here is from genome assembly GCA_020916435.1 of Oxytropis ochrocephala. Taxonomy (NCBI): domain Eukaryota; kingdom Viridiplantae; phylum Streptophyta; class Magnoliopsida; order Fabales; family Fabaceae; genus Oxytropis; species Oxytropis ochrocephala. The sequence goes on from JAJHUT010000067.1 coordinate 43,463, forward strand.
TCAGAGTCTACGTGGTCGCTGGGTCTTCTCAAAATACCCCAAGATCCATGTAACTACGGAGGATGAACCTCGCGAATCCAGGATCCGCCAGATTCCCGCCGAGATATTTCCAATTTGTCTTCTTACCAAGTCATGGATAGTCTCTCGCCCATGGTTGAAGCGATCAATATAATGCCTCAGCCGATTCGCTTCTCCCGAACGCACCGCGGCCGGGCGTGTTCTCATATTTGTATCGATAACGGTTGGCCGTAATTGGCTGAAAAGGTCGCTATGACAACAAGCCTTCCCAAGAGTGCGATGGTGGTTGGGCCGCAATGATTCCCACTCATTCGAGCGCCTCCCATCGAGCGATCGGGAAAAGTCTCGACTTCATCGTCGGGCTTAAATCTCTATACCGCAGAATTGTTGAAATAACTGACGTGGTTTATCTCGGATCGCCGCGATCCGTCGTAACTTATTCATGTCAAGGCTTTCTCAAATCTCTCGAATGCGGTAACGCCTCGATTTCTCTCGAGAACGCCCATGCCCTTGGCCGCCAACTCTCCGATCCATAAGGTTGTAATGCGATGTAGCTCATTGACGGGTACTCCGTGAGCCGCCTCGCCATGTGGCCGCATGGGCGGAGGGGCTGGAAACGCATTGCCCTCTCTCGCTCGAGCACATCTTTGACCGCGTGACTTCTCGCTTTGTAGAAGTTGTCCAACTCACCATACGCATCCCACGATCGACTGACTTCATGGAACCGGGACGACCTTACCAAGAATACCTAGTGGGCGCAGCTGGTCCGATTCCTGATTGTAACTTGAAGTCTTCATAATCTTGGCCGCAGGACTGAGCTACGATCGCAAGACGCCCTCATGAAGCTGGAGACCTTTCTAGTCCGACCCCGCTACCGGGTGATCGGTGGCCGGGCCACCGAAGTTGCCTCGCCATTCCGCTCAGAGGAGCAGAGAGTGATGCTACCGGAAGGACGATTTGTCCCGAGGGTCCCGCACCATTCGTGACGCTAAGCGAGGAGGGATGGATCCTCTTTCAGAGAGAAAGAAGTTGCTTCCTTGGCCATGCGGCAATAACTGATTTTTGTTTTGGCGTGACCGCAGAAAGCCCGAGTCACATGCTCGGCACGGAGGCATCTATTCCTCGTGATCGATCAAAATTTCTGGCCCAGCCAGCCAAGTGAGCAGTCCGCAGTGATTCCGCCCAAGATTGGCCCCTACCGTCCCCGCACGGAGGGTTCTTGACGAGCGCTGTCCTCGCCGGCCCGTGAATGGTCAAGTGCGACGTTTCTCCGGCTCGGCGGTGGACTGCATTCCATCCCGGTGGTTTCCGCTCACGAGGCTCGCGCGGCGTGGGCTCCCTTTGCCGTGCATGGTGGAAGTGTTCGCCGTTCCTAATCGTGGTCGCCAATGATCCGCGATCGATCTCTAGGTATGATTTTGACGCGGTTCTGTAGCCTTGCCGCCCAACGCCTCGCGTATCAAAGTCCGGTCGCACTGGTGGCACTCGCGTAGCACAACCCATCGCCAAGTCAAAGAATCAATAAAGGGAATAGCGGAATAGTAATAAATGACGCACTCAAATTTCGAGATTCGTGCGCTATTTATGCGTGAGTAGCTTATCGGGCCAAAGTTCGATCGCTGTTACGGCTCGAGCCCACTCTCAGAACAAGCATCATGCTATTGGCACGCTCGCCATAACTCGCACGCTTGCGAAGCCATGCGTGAGACGTGACGGCCCACCAACTATGCGACGTGGTGCCAATAAAACGGTTCGCTTTACCCACTCGCAAGTAATAATGACTGCCTTTCGACCATCGCTGAAGTGGGCAAAAGGCGTAAAGTGACCATTGCACAAGATTCAAAAATGCCTTTTCTTAACTCCTTCCTATTCCGCCAAAAACATTTTTCGGGGGCAACTGCTACCTCAAAATTTCGATACAAGACATTAAATGAAGCTTTAAATGGGGTTGACTTCACATTTAATATTGTTCAGGCCATAGGTCAATATTCAGTCGCATACACCATGATTTCGATAGAAAGTGCATAATACGCAAGGAGTGCAAAAGTGAGCTTCGGCATGCTTAACTTCTCAAAGCTACGAAGCAAGTAATACAAGAAACCTTCGGACAAGAGAGGACAAAACACTTCGACAGAGCTGGCTCAACATTTCGCTGCTTCGCTTGACAACTCAAGTTACTTGAAAGTGCAGAGCAAAGAAGTAGTGGGCTACATTTCTCCCGTAGTTTTAGGAGGCAGCCCCTTTTCCCACGATTGTTCCTTAGAAGTATAAATACCCTTTGTAATAGGGAAATCGAGGTGACCACATTCTACAAAAACTCGAAACTCAACTTCCAAGTCAAAGCTAAACACGAGTGAAACAGATCCTTTGTACGTGTTGGTGAACCATTTTTTCTTTCTTCATTTAATGCAAAGTTTTTACTTTCCTTTTACCTTCGTTGCATTTTATCGCTTTTATTCTACTTTTCAACTGCTTTCTTTCTACTATTTATCGTTTCACGGACGTGAAAAACACATAACTCAATGGCAATTGTCAAAGAGATTTTCTAGTTTGATCTCACGTACTTTATATTGAAAACCAGTGATTGTTTGCTAAAACACCAAAGAAACACATGTACAACATACACCTTAAAAAAACAATCCACAAAACAATACTACATATGTACAATAAATATCATCAACATCATAATTTGGTCATTTTTGACCCAACAAAGAATAACGTTAAATTTGAGTCTTATTTGACTCACAAAAACAACAACAACAACAACAATAACAAAGAAATGGCGCTCGTGGAAACTCCGCGCTACACCGGGCGCCAAATGATAGGAAAATGGCGCTCTGGTATCTCGCGCACACCGGGCGCCAAACAAAGAGTAACCGCGCGCCGGTATCAAGGCCACACCGGGCGCCAAATGCATAAGCACTTGGCTCGGGCAAGAACTCGTGGTTGGCGCAGTGGCGCTAAAAAACAACAACATGGCACTGACAAGAATCTGTGGTTGCGCCAGGGCGCCAAAATCATAAGCACAAGGCGCTCGGCAAGAACTCGTGTTGCACCAGGCGCTAAAATCAGAATATATGGCGCTTAAGTGGCGCCTAAAATATAATTCCTTAATTTTTTTACCAATTCCAGCAGCAAACCACCATAAATACAGCCACACAATTCATCACGCAACAAAAATAGGCATTCTAACTTCACCTAGCCATTCTATCAAACACCTAGTGGTGCAACAATTTTAACCACATTCCAATCAAGCCAATCAACTCTCAAACAACATCAACAACATTATATATAATCATATATAAGTCAAACATATCAACAAACACCTCCTAGGCATTATAGATACTACCCTCCCAAACACAACCCAACATAAACCCTTTATACTACGTGAGACTCCCCTTACCTTAGAAATTGTGGAAGATGAAAACCCTTCAATCACCAAGAAAAACGCAAAGAACAAGGCTTCTCTCCTCAAGCTTGCGATCTCTTCTCTCTTCTCTTCTCACGCGATTTTCTTTCCTCTTCTTTCCTCCACTCTAGCCGCGCCTCTTTCTTTTTCTCTCCTTCGCTTCTTTTCTTTTCTTTTGTTTTTTGTTTCAGTCAATAAGACACTAACCTAAGCCTTATGTATTTTGGGGCTCAAGTGGTTTTGGGCCCTTTTACACCCCCTTCAATTACTTCCACCACTCCTCAACACAACAAAAATATTATATAATTAAGTTAATGTAATTAACCCACTAAATACTTAAAATAACCTAATTAAATAATTAATTAAATTATTTTTGGGGCGTTATAAAGTATTGTGTTTGGTCCACTCGATAGAGGAAATTGATCTTAAGGTCGGCCCAAACCGGAAATGAGCAGAGGTTTAGTCTGAACTGCTTGGTGCAATCGATAGAGGTTTAGTCAAAACCACCCCAAATGGCCTTATTTATAACTATATTTCAGCTTTCTTGGAAAAAATTATTTGGTTTCTCTTTCCTTTTCAAGTTACAATATTTTTTTGGCTTAATTATGTTTTTAGCCCTAAAAATATAGGGTATTTTGATTTTGGCTTAATTATGTGATATCCTTCTTCTCCTTCTTCTTCCTCCTCCTCCTCCTCCCCCTCCTCCTCCTCCTCCTCCTCCTCCTCCTCCTTCTTCTTCTCTTCTTCCGCTCCTCCTCCCCGCTCTCCTCCTCCTCCTCCTCCTCCTCCTCCTCCTCCTCCTCCTCCTTCGCTTCTCCTTCTTCTTCTTGGGTGTCAAGAAGATGAGTTGTAATTTGGGGATTTAGGGTTTTTTAAAAATTAATCATAAGAAGAAGAGTTATGTTTGTCAAGTCAAGGTTTTTTGTAACCTTGACTTACGTAAGAACCTACGTAAAAAAAGTTGAATTTTTTGTTAATTTTTTATCTAAAAAAACGTTGAATTTTACAGGATCTTTTTAAAACAATTTTTTTTCGTGTGAGTAAAATCAAAACACTATATATTTAAGCCTATTTTTGTCGGCTTTTAAGAGAACACCGAAGTTTGTTTCAAAGAAAGAAGATCGCTAGTGACGGTATGCTTAATCAAGTTGCTCGATTCTCCATTATATGACCATGGCCATCATTGCCATCGCTTCCCATTTCCTCGCGCCCTCTTATCAAATAGTGTTTGCTCGGGTGTATTAGCAATTACGCAGGATCGCTAACAAAGAATTGACTCCGCGCCACACCATCTCGACGCTCCAAACACGCCGCTTGAGCGCACTCACACAAATCTTCGCAGAAACGGGTCCGACCGCAAGATATATACGCCATTCGCATATGGTGTCGTGCACGCTTCTTCTAACTCAGGTTATCCGCCCGAGCGACTTCTCACTAGATCGCCTGAGTGTCTTTGCGTGTACCGCCCGAGGTGCTCAACGCGTGAAGCCGTGGACCTGGGTCCTTTCACTCATTCAACGACCGCCCATAGACGAATCAATCAACACTTCAACTCTACATTGGTCAAGGTACGCACAATTGGCGAATCACACTGGGAGGCCCGAGCGCTATCCTACCTCTTTCATGGCTCCACGCGATCGCCCCTGCACTCCGCCACTTCTGACCAATCCCTCCGGCAGACCGCAGCACTCCCTGAGTATGCGGGCTCGCCACAAACCACGAGTCTCAAGGACTTCGCGACAAGAGCCTTTCTTTGCACACAACGGCCGTGGACCTATCCTCCAACAGTTCAACCGGGCCGCCTCGAGACCTACCGCCCGAGCCGGTTGAAGCGCATTCGTGAACCTCTACCGATCATGTCATTTCGCCGCTTTGCGATCCCGCGAAACAAAAATCAAGTGATCGCATCGAGATGCGCCATCTTCGCAAGACGAGAGGTTCAAGCCGGCCACTTCACATCGCAAGACGAGAACCTTTCGCCTGCCGACCGGGCGCCAAGACACCGCCTCCTCGGCGAGCATCTCTCGCCGAGAGAGCACTACCATCGCCTCCCAAGAAGAAGAAGCAGGCGCACAGACGCCTCTGCTGTGAACGAAGCGAGACGCCGCTCGATGTCCTATGATTATGAAGATTCCAGCTACCGCCCCGACACTGCCGCCACCTACCGTGCACTCCTCCAATGAGTCGTCCGGCCACGCTTACGAGAAGCGTAGATCTTGGGATTCTCGTGAAGAGTCGAAGATTACATAAATGGAAGAATTAGGACGCCGCGACGCCAAGCGAGGCCAAAGCGAAGCGACCCGTAAGGCCTCTCTCGCCCCACCAACCGCCCGTCCGAGGATTCTATGGAATGTCGGCAACGAGGCGTGCCTCGCAATGCAACCCGGGTCGAACGGCATTCGACGAACACGCCCGCTCTCCAGTGGAGATCAGCATAAGATTCCAAGACTCCGCAGCCGACCAATCTCGCAAAGCCGAGGAGATCCGCATCAGCATCTCAACAGTTCAATGACGCCGCCGAGGAGAATTGGGACCGACCATGAAATGCGTGCTTTTTCCTCGCCTCCGACGGCCGAGCATTGAATGGTGGGAGTCTCGCGACCCAATTCCATCTCCTCATGGGACGACTGATCGTAATATTCTTGTCTCACTACACCGCAAAACCGCCAATATCTGTGATGAAGAATACTTGACTCGTTGTTCAAGGAGATAACGAGACGCCGAGGCAAAGATATCGACGGCTTAACACCGAGGCCGAGTCCGCTCGCGGACTTGTCGCACAAGCGACAAGCTAAAAATATCCAAGCGCAGTATTCGACCGACCACCTGGTCAGCAGAAGAATTCACTCTAACCATTACCAAGATCTCGCCTACTTTTAACGAGGCTAACGCCCACATGGCGTATTTAAGAAACATTGGCAGCAAGGAAGGCCGTCCGCTCACGACCTAAAGAAGAAAATAGCAAGCCGGGCCAAAGGGCATGAAGGTCGCCGCGATAATCGACTCCGACTTTCGAGATAAAAGTTTGATCATCGTGACCGACCAACACCTCTATTGCGCAGATCTACAATGAGTGTCGAATAATGAGTTTCATGGGAGTTGTTGCCCGAACCACTCGTGGCTCAAGCAAGGGGGCACGACCGACCAAAAGATATCGCCGCTACTACAAGAGTAAGTGGGCACGATACTAACGATCGTATGGCCTCAAAGATGATATTGAAGAGCTTATTCAGAAAGGCAAGTCGGGAAAGTACACGGAGGTCGTAAGGCGCGACCGACCTCGCAGAGAAGCAGTTAAGCCGATCTAGACAGAGGAAAGCGGGCCTCGCCATAGAGAGCACCTAAAACAAGGATCGATCCAAGATCGACACTCGGCAGTCCAAAGGCCGTGAATGTTGCGATGGTTATTCATGGTGGAAACCCCCGATCGCAGGAATCTAACAAAGCCACTAAGAGAAAGTGGGACGAGTTGTTAATGGTCGATCCACTTCAAAGACCACCACCGGCCTCGAGCGCACTTCCATCTCGCTCTGGTGATGACTCATACGACGGCAAGCCTCCAATAGTTATGTTCCATTGGTAATCGAGTCGCCATGGCAAACACAGAGGTGCAGAATTCCCGTCGATCAAGGTAGCTCTACCGATATCATGTTTGAAGACTCGATCGACAAAATAAAGGTCGATCGAGCGAGATAATTCCCCTGTGCCGAGCCTACCCTCTAACAGTTTCAACGGGCGACCACCCACCCGCTGGGAACGATCGAGCCGCTAGTCACATTCGGCGTGACGACACCGGGATAAGATCAGACAGACGGCCAGACGACGCTCCTTGTAATTCCCTCAAATCCTCGCTATCAATGTATTATTGGTAGGCCGACTTTGGGTAAGCTAGAGGCCGCATCGACGGTGCATCTAAAAATGAAATTCTACAAAGAAAGACGCACTCGTTGGTTACCCCGGCGCCGACCTTGAATCGCCAAAGAAGCCACGCCTATACCAAGAAATATGTGACGAGGTAGATCGGGGCCCGAACGCTCAGAGCACTAGTGAAGGCCATCAAGTCAATGTCACGACGGACGCCGTATGATCCGCACAATGACCCGCAGGACAATGATGATGATTTGCCTCGAGAGCCTAAAAACAGCCGAGAAGACTGTGAGCCTCACGGAGAGTCGGGTAGATGTTCAATCGGGTGACGCACCCATCCAAAACGGTAAAGCCTGTGAAATGACCTACCAGAGCAAGTGAAGCAAGATCTAGTGCAATGCTTCGAGAGACTATGTCGACTGCTCGCATGGCGTGCATCGACATGCCCGCATCCCTATCGGTAGCCCGCCATCAACTTTCGATGAGCGGGTCAAGCCTGGCCGCTTCAAAGAAGACGCACCTGCAACCAGGAAAATCTCAAGCCGCAAAGGTCGCTGAGGACCTCATAAAGGCCAATTTTATAGAAGAGATCAAATACACGCACCGCTATCCAATGTCGTGGCCGTTGCGTTAAGAAGAATGGAAATGGAGGATGTGTGTAGACTATACCGACCTAAACAAGGCATGCCCGGCGATGCCTTCCTCGCACTCCAACATCGATAAGTCGGGTCGATGGGGCCTCGCTACAAACCATCGCTTTTTCTCGACGCCACTCCGGATACAATCGATCACGATGTATCCGCCCGATCGGGCACAAGACAAACTTTTCATGACCGATCGGGGAAATTTTCAAGATAGCGTGATGCCTTTCGGCTCAAGAACGCTCGAGCGACTCTACCAAATAACGATGAACAAAATTTTCAAGAGGCGATCGGTCGTGATCTCGAGGTGTATTTGGACGACATGATCATTAAAAGCGAACCGACCTGCATCATGTGAGCAACCTCGTGTGGAAATATTTGAAGAAGCTAGAAGAACTCACTTAGATCGAACTCGAGAAGTTGTACCTTCGGGCGTAGGTCATGCAGATTTTGGGCTTCCACCTAACCGAAAGAGGGATAGAAGCAAACCTCGAGAAGTGCAGTATGGCCACCGATATGAGGCCGCCACGACTAAGAAAGAGATACAATGTACCTGAATGGCATGGTGGCCGCCTCGTCTGTGTTCATTCCCAAAGCGGCTCGTAAGTCGCTTCCACTCTTTAGATCATGAAGAAAGAGGTGGATTTTTGAGTGGACCGACCAATGCCAGAAAGCGTTGATGAGTTGAAGCAAGCATTGATCAACCCGCCGACATGACTAAGGTCACGGCGCGACTCAGATTTATACTTGGCCATAACGTAAGAGGTGCCGAGTGCAAGATAGTCGAGAAAACGATCCAAATGTAATCCGCCTATTTCATAAGTAAAGTACTCCGCGGCCCGAAATGAGATACCGTAAGATAGAGAAGTTTGCCCTTGCACTCCCTAATAGCCGCCAGTAAGGTCGAGACCTACTTTGTGGCCCATCGTGTCGTGGTAAGGACCGATCAGCACTTATCGTGCAAGTCCTACATCGCCAGACGGGCGCGGACGGATGATAAAGTGGGCCGTGGAGCTCAGTGAGTTTGGAATCAAATTTGAATCCAGATCGCCGCAAAGCGCAAGTGTTGGCCGACTTCATAGCCGTAAATGACTCTATCTCGTAAGAATGAAATGAGACGACCTGGATCTTGCATGTAGACGGGTCGCCCAATAGCAAAGCGGAGCGGAGCAGCCTAATATTGGAAAACTCGTAAGGCCTGCCGCCAAGTCTCTTTAACCTTGCATTCCACACTTCAAACAACCAGCCGAGCACGAGGCATGCATACCGCCTTCACCGCCAGAGATTTCAATGTCGACCTGGTTGAACTCGTGTCGATTCTTACTCGTGAGTCTCGCAGATCAAAGAATTATATGATGCTAAAGACGACGTACTTTAAAAGTTATCTAGCAAGAGCGAGAGAATCGCCTGCCAAGCTCGATTTGAGCGTATGATACATGTGCCTCTGACCGTAAAAATGTTCGAAAGCAGATATATTATCAAAGCTTGTAAGTACCAAGACTCGAAATCACAGTGAGTTTGATTCAGAGACGTTAAATCGGCCGAAAGCGTGTCCACTAAGCCAACCCCACCATCGCCGTTTTTCAGGTCAATTTCGATTCGGGATTGATCGCCCCTATCCTAAGGTACATCGTTGAAGGTGAAGAACCGAGCGCACCGTAAGCAGCGTAAATTGGTCGTGCTCTGTATGCACCAAATACTCGCGGATGTATGAAAGTTGCACGTAAGAGGATTCTCCTCTCCATTGTTAAGGTGTTTACGCCTGGCCGGTTTCTACCACGTGCCGAGGGATATTCATGAAGGTGTTTCGTGCGGAGTCACCAGTGGCGCTGCTCCATAGCAAAGAAAGCCCTCGTGGCCGCCATTACCGGCCGACCATGGACGAGGATGCCAAGAAGCTCGCTCGTATGCAAGAAATGCCAAGTACATGCCGATGTCCACATTGCACCCTCCACAGAGTTGCAAAGTCTTGTCTCACCTTGGCCGCTCGCAGTGGGGCATGGATCTACTAGGCCCGCTTTCCACTGGGCCTCCAGCGCCTCAAGTTCTTGATCGTGGCGGTAGATTATTTTACTAAGCTGGTCGAGGCCGAGCCTCTCGCAACCATCACCCTGAAAGTAAGCAAATTCTTCTACCGGGTGTGCCGCCCGCTTGGGGATCCTCAAAGAATCGATAATGCATAACCCGCACCCGCCTCACGTGACAAGAGATTCAGAGAAATGTTGGCCGACCTGTGGGTGAAACAAATGCTTTCACCTTGGCCAACACCCTCGCACTACCCAAGCAAGCCGGGCGCCAACGTGGTGATTCTCGTGGGTTGAAGCGTAAGACTGACGGTTTAAAGCGGAACTCGGTCAAGAGTCGCAACCGCTCTGGCTGGCGACAGATTTACCTCCCCACTCAACGATCGGGAGTCCCCATTCGTGATCGTATATGGGATTGATGCCGTGATACCCATGTAGACGGGCGAGCTGAACCGAGAACTTTGAATCTCTACAAAGGGTTGATAACGACCGGCTATTCGAGAAGAGTCGACCTAATTGAAGAGCCGCGCACCTGCCGCCACTAAGAGAGCAATTGATCAAACAAGGTCGCAGCTGTGTACAACACTCGTGCAAAAGAGAGACTTCACGGCCGGCCACCCGTCTAAGACGGCCGATTGGAAACAAGAATGCACGCCAAGGAAAGCTCGACCGAATCGGGAAGGTTCGCATGTGGTCATCAACAAGATCGGAAAGGGGGCTTACGAATCGAAACCATGGATGGGGCGACTATCCCCTAACATGGAATGCAGAGAAACTTAGAAGATATTACGCTTGGAATGTAATGAACAATTTGAATGTAATAAATGACCGACCGACACGAAAAGCGCGTGCAGCGCTTTTTCCCACCGGTTTTTTACAGAGGCCTCGAATTTTAGAAATATGATGTGTTCTTTACTTTCTCGCAAGAATGTATGACCGTCGCTTCATGATTGCCCGTGGCAAAGGAGCGATCAAGATTTATCAGCTGATTAGATCGTCAAACGATCTAAACCGAGCGACCATCTAAATGGTCCCAATCGAGTGCCATCGAATGGCCCAAGCGGTTAAAACTCATGAAACCTTAGATCGCCAAACGATCTAAATCGAGCCACCATCTAAATGGTCCCAATCGAGTGCCATCGAATGGCCCAAGGGTTAAAACCCGAAACCTTAGGTCGCCGTAAACGATCTAAATCGAGCGCACCATCTAAATGGTCCCAACCGAGTGCCATCGAATGGCCTAAGGGTTAAGCAATAACCCATCCTATTAGACCGCCAAACGACTCATCTCGAGCGTAATTATCGGTATGGTCCCAATAAATGCCATCGTAAAGTGGCTCGATTGGGGTCGCCGAAGCGATCCAAGGCTCCCGCTTGGGATATTAAAACTTATCAAAGAATGAGTTCTTTCAAATGAGCGCAAACGATGACCGAACGGGTCTTAAAACTCAAGACTTAGAGAAAAATAAACATACAAGGCGCCAGAAGAAAGCAACCATAAACGAGCGCCATCGGTAGCACTAAACAGCCACCGAGCGCCCACAAGTTCAAATGACAGCGTAATGAATGCAAGAAGTACGCGACATAGCAATATAAATTTGAACAGCGTTATTAAACGTAAATAAATTGTCATTACAAACACGGACGCCTGGCCAAGCCGAGCGCCACGTAATTGAAAGATCGCACGTAAAGCAGAAATTGCTCGCCCAAGGCGTTAAACGGTTACAGAAATTACACCGCCGCAGCGCTTTAAAAGAGAATGGTGGTCGCTAACGACATTGCCTTGCTTCGCCGACTTCGCAGCAACATGATCTTGTTGTTGCCAACGTAGGCGTGGGCTTCGATCATGTTTTCATCGAAATTGATCTTCGATCTCAATTCAATACCCGCTACCGCCAAGAGCATTGTAAAATTGCTCAATTTGCCTCCCCGACCGCCCCGCCACCTTTCTGATCTTTTCCTCCACTTCGCCTCTCGCCTCCAATTGGCCTCTCGCCTCCCATGGCCTCGAGATCGGTTGAGAGTTGTGACTTGAGCAAATAGCTCCTTGTTCTCTTCGCTACCGCCCTGGCCGCCCTCCCCGCTTGAGGGCCTCCTTCTTCGATCGGGCAAGCTTGTCATATTTTTTGTCGCGCCGCCTAAAGCCTTGTCCTTGCTCGCAAAATTCAGTCGACGGCTTGTTAGCCTCACGAACAAAGGTAAGATGAAGAGTACAGACTAAGAAAATAGAATTACCATCTGATTCGCCACCACCCGCTTGGCATGAATTCTCGATTTCATGCAGAGAAGCGCAGAGCGCCATGGGTTTCTTCTCAGATCGCTCCAGATCGGCCGCATCCAAGCTTTCGAGCGAGATGACGGAATCTCCTCCGCGCAGGCCGGACCCGACCATCACGCTTGGCCCGCTTGGGTGAGCGACGCAGACCGGGAGGCGATCGAGGTTCGCCGACCGCTTCTTTCCTTGGCTCTTAGGAGTTCGGGGGACCTTTGAGGAAGATTCTGTGGTTATCCCCGACCGAGAAACGCCAAATCTCTTAGCCCTCCTTCAAAGCTTCGTGACTAAGCTTGAAGGTGTCCCGCTTTTTGTCGCCATTCTTTCTCTCATAAATAACGAGCTATAAGTTAGCATAAAAGACTCGACAAGATCGATAAAGAAAAATATAAAGACAAGGTTCAAAGGCAAACCAATCTCTACCTGTGGCTTGGCCTTCAGACAAGACAAAGTGGTCAAGAAGGTATGTCGCCCTTAGGATCCGGACGATCATACTCGCTAAACGACTTTATCATCTCCAAAGTCTCCGTGTCGGCTCGCCCAAGTCTTTCATCGCGGTAGATGTAATCTCCTACGCTCAGTAAATGAGCCTCATTCCACATGATCGGAAATAAGTGGGGACCTAGCATCCCGTCCACAACTCTCGTAAACGCCTTCCCGCCTCCCTGGGAACGATCCGTAAATACCGACTTTTCCAGCCGCTCCCAACGACTTCGAACGCTTTTGAAAACCGGTGGTGAGTCTTCTCAGATCTTGAAGGAGACTTGCTCCTCTTCTCCTTGTTGGCCTTCTCTCGAGCCACCACCAAAGATAGCAAAGAAAAGCATCATCGACACCACGACCCACTGGGTCAAGCAAAGACTCAAAAGTCTTTAAAACGCCCATGCGCTTGATGAAGCCGCAGAAGGGCGACCCAATATGGCGCAGACGCCGCGCTGGAATTCGTGAAAAGGAGGGGTAATCTTCATCTTCGAACACGAGCCGATACATCGTGAACTTGAAGTTGGAAGAATAAGTCGCGATATCTTCGCCTCCTTCATGCCTCTTATCCTCCACCGCCTGAGTCTTCGGCGCGCCCGTAGATCGGCAAAGCATCGTGGGCCGATCGTAATAATGCTCCCGTTAGAGCTTTAAGAGTTTCCACACCCAAGACATGTCGATATATCTCGAGCTACATCGCCTTGGACTTCGCCGACCCTTCGCTCGACTTCTCCGACGCTGGTATTCGCATCGTAAATATCGACTTCGGCCGAATCACCTCTTCTCCTTGACTTCTTCTCGCCGCCGCCGCCTTCTTCCACCATCTCCTCGCCCACGATCGACGGCACTGCGCGCTCGCCATCATCAATGATAATCACATCGGGCGCTTTCTTCTTCTCCTCCACTCGTGATACAACGCCCCTGGCGCAGGAGAGTCGCTTCGGCCGCAGAATGGACGACCGAACCAAAGACACTTGAGCCGGGCCGATCCTCGACGGAAGAACGAGAACTCGAGCCCGTGCCGCCGAGGAACCGCTGAAGAGCTAGAACCTTTGTCGCTCAAGACGACTTGGGCTCACCCGCCCGGACATGTATGTGGCGAAAGATCGACGGTTTTCCGAATACGGCAAGCTAACTTCGCCCGTGGCATACACAAACACTGCGGATAAAGCGGATCGAGTCGTCGATCGAGCAAAGCACTCTGAGAGGGGGCGAGCCGCCATCCTCGACCGACACCCCTATCACGAGGCGTGGAAAAGCACGTAAGTACTTTCAAGAAAACTCAAGCTTAAAAAGTAAAGGGAGAGATCGATTCATACCTTAAGCTGCATGTGGTGGATCGGCCGCTAGTAGACGAAAAACAGCCTTCGATGCAAGCTCACGGGCAGACGAGTCTGCCGTTGGCAGAGCAATTCTTGGAAGTGTGAGAAATGAACTCAAGCAGGCGGCTATTTATAGTGCGATTTCGCGCCAAGAGGACCGGATACGGCGGTCACAACGCTCGCCTTTCTCACCAATGGTTGTCTGCATGCATGCCTCTCGAATCACCAAACGCCACGCCTTAAATGTCAAGAAAGACCAACCGCCACGATAAAGACGGGCCGATGGTTGATAAGCTGGCCGACACCGCCCTACACAGAAAGCGAACGCCGCTGGCCCGCTTCGGCCAAGATAACTTCACCGGGGCATCGATTCAAGCCTCACCCCGCCTTGCGACCTAGGCTTCGGGGGCAACTGCTCTCGGGTGTATTAGCAATTACGAGGATCGCCAACAAGAATTGGACTCTCGCTGGCACCCCATCTCGACGGGCCCAAACACGCCGCTTGAGCGCACTCTCACGCCGAAATCTTCGCAGAAATGGTCTGACCGCAGATATATACGCCATTCGCATACGGGTGTCGTGCACGCTTCTAACCTTGTGCTATCTCCGCCCGAGCGAATTCTCACTAGATCATCGGAGTGTCTTTGCGTGTACCACCCGAGGTGCTCAACGCTGAGCCTGTGACCTGGCCCTTTCACTCATTCAACGACCGCCCATAGATTTAATCAATCAACACTTCAACTCTACATTGGTCAAGGTACGATCGTTGTTAAAGGATAGGTTATGTGTAGGAACATTTTTTGTTGTAATTACATACAAGGGTAGAATAAGTATACTAAAATATTGTAAAGAGTAGAATAGGTATCTTAGACTTTACTCAAATTGACTCGTGAGTCAATTGAGCTCACTCTTCTTCAAGCTTGGCAAAAGAACTATGTATATATAGGTCAAGCAATCTCTTGTAAATTGACGAATCAAATAATGAAATAGAACCCAATGTATTCGGGGCTAGATCCAACAAACTCTCTCTCGCAAAATATAAGATAATAGATTTCAACATTGTATCATCGACTCACTGATCAGACGCCACCTTCTTCCGTCGCGCTTCCAAGGCTTGGGCCAGCAACCAACACTCTTGAAATGATTTCGCGTAAAACGGTCGCTCGCTTCCATATCGGAAAAACTTGACCTCAAAACTATCTTTATGGATTCAAAAGGTGGAACCGTGATTAAAGCACACAACCCATCATTTTCTGTGAATCCTACAATTCCTCTTGAATTTCTCTCCGTCACGACGCTTATTTCGCCCACCATCGCCAATCTCAAGTTTCGTAAATGGAAACAACAAGATTAGCTTCTTCTAGTGTGGTGCAATCGACAATGTTATGAGAAATGCTCACTCTTGTCATCGATCAAGCATGCACACCAAATTGGGATAAAGTTCATGCTTATTTCCAAATTCGCACTGGGCGCGTAAATCACGTCGCTTCATTCTCGAACTTTGTTCTACTACGCCTGAAGGAAAATCAATCTCAAAATTTCGCAAAAGGTTCAATCTCTCCGTTGATTCACTCGGTTATAGTGAACCGGTCATTGCCACGCCAACACCTCGATATCATTATTGAAGGCCTTCTCAAGAGTATGAATCGACGATTTCTCTTATCCGCAGAATCGGCAATCTTCGATCAAGAGGTAGACGTTATTGCCGAGTCATGAAGCTCATATGGAGCATTTTCGCAAGACTACAATTCCATCTGAATATGACGATCGTGGTTCGATGAAGCCGGTGTTCTCATCCTTTGATCGATGATTCCTCTCGCTTGCAAGACTCCACCGTTGCGATGATTCTCGCATATTCTTGTACTCGTGGTGCACGTGGTGGTCGCGCCGCGGACGTGGTGGCCGAGCAACGCATAAATGTCAAGTTTGTCTCAAAGTTGGTCACGACGCCTTCAATCAGCTACTATCGCTCAAACGAGACTATGTGCCTCGAACTTCAAGGTATTGTTACTAATTCATCTCCTTCACCATATGCTACAAATTTGGCTCAACCATATGTCGCAAATTATGTTCAACCTTATTCACCACAATTGCCACCACCACGCCACCACAACCACTTTACCCTCGCCGCACCATGGCATGATTATATATGGAATCAAATGTTGAATGCTAGACCGCTCCATTGCCTCATGTACCCCTATTTACCATTGCCATCACCTTCCGCGCTCGTGCTATGTCACAAATGGTGCCTATTACCCTCGTGTGGTGCCTCCAACACGTGCTCAGCATATCTTACACCGCCACACCCACTCGCTACACCTCCCATCGCTAATTACTATGGTGACACAACCGCTCTCACCTTGTGACTCTCAATTCACAAAAATTCAACAGCTTATCACCATTCGAGGCCCCGATCGATCTTTGTTGGAAGTGGTAAAGGTGTGAAAGTAGCTTCGCTGGTAATTTCGCTTATCAATCTCCAATTGATCCTAAAAAGGACTTTATCTTGAAAACCTATGGCACGCTGATCGGCGCTTTAATGCACTCTTTATAGCTTTGCATTTGGTGTTTTTAATTGTGTTTTGTTCCTAACATTTAAGTCTTAGCACGCTTTCTAGACTTTGGGTGTTAATTGAGCATTATAGCAAATTCTTGATTAATTCTTGTTTTTATTGCATATTGACCCCTCGCTATTTCAAGGCCATAGCTTTGGCTATGGTTATCCGATTGAGGCGCAAGCATGTGTTAGAAGTTGGCGAAGAAAGCTACAAATATCCTGGCTGAGCTCGAAACCCAATTCGAAGTTGTTGAGGGCCAAAACTACTAAATATCAAGGCTTTAATGTAAAACAGATTTACTGTGCTAATTTACTATTTTTATCGAGCTTTTATAATAGAACCCGCTTAGGGATTTAGGTTTTCATTTTTTCCTAGTTAAATACACTTTTCGTGAGCCGCCTTGGCTCTCTTTACGCATTCCTACTTTCAATTTTACGCTTTGCCAGGCCCTAACCTCCATGAAAGCTTAAAGCCCTAGATCAATCCATTGGTAAAGGGTGTTGCTGTAAAGATTTTGAGGTTCAAAGCTTAATGTTTATTTCGTTTTTATGGCTTTAATTCTTTCTCTATCAATTTCATCTCTGTAATTCTTGCTGCAAATTCGATTTGTGTTTTGCTTAATTACTCAAACTCTGTGATTTGCTTATGAGATTCGTTTTATGATTCAGTTTTGCTTAATCACTTAATCATGATTCTATTTAGCAACTTTCATTATTCAAACTATTTTATCGCTTGTTTAATTTAGTTTGATAGGAATCGATAGAGTCTATGACGCTTGTTTATTGATAGAATTCAATTCTGATATTAATTGTGTTACTGGCGCTTGTTTACTATCATGATTGATTGAACACACTGTTTTGACACTTGCTTTAAAACGGTGCGGATTCGTATGAGCTGACTAACGCTTGTTTAGTTAGTTTTTGGTCAATCAAGAATTATCAAACCATGCACGAATCTTTATTTTACATACGGGTTGATTGTTTATCTTTAATTGTTTATATGGGTTGATTGTTTATCTTTAATTGTTTTTCTTTATTAAACATCAAACTATTTTCTTCAAAACCCCATTTTTATTGCCAATATTGGTTCCCCGATTTTGGTGATTTCTCGATTTAGAGGTCCCCGTGGAGACGCACTCAAGGTTAACTTACCTAGATACTATATTTTAATACTTTCTAATTATTTTGACCCCGCTGCATTTAATCACCGATCACATGTCCCAAATATCACCAAGAATTTGTTGAGTGTTAGTAGGTTCGGGAAGAGATAGCAATGCCTTCTTTGAGTTTTGGCTTGACTCATCGCTTGGTTAAATCACTGACACTGTGGAGGATATGCTTCAAGGGTTTATTGTTGCAGTATGGTCTCTATGAGTTTGTCTGGCTACAACACAAGGCTACTTCTAAACCTATCTCTACATCTCAAGATATATTTGTTACTCCATCTATTAATATAGCTTCCACTAGTAATCATTCATTCTCTACTTGACATAACAGACTTGGTCACCCAAGTCCAGCTATCCAAAGAGCAATTTTAAGAAATTCCAACATTCCTATTGTTAATAAAGATACAGCTTGATTTTCAGGCATCATGTTGTTTGGGAAATGCACATAAGTTGCCTTCACACACCTCTACTACTGCTTACACCACACCACTGGCACTCATTTACACTGATCTATGGGGACCAGCTCCAATTCAATCCTCCACTGGTTTTCACTATTATATGTCTTTTGTGGATGCACACACTAGATTCACTTGGTTATATCTATTGAAGAAAAAGACAGATGCCTTAGTCACCTTCAACATTTAAAGGCTTTGCTGAGAACCGCTTAATCATACCATCAAGGTAGTACAATCTGACTTGGGTGGAGAATTTTGTCCATTCTCCAATCTATTGCAAGAATTGGGCATTGAGCATAGACTCATTTGCCCTTACACTCATCATCAAAATGGGGTGATTGAAAGAAAACATCAACACATTGTGGAACTTGGTCTCACTCTCCTTGCTCAAGCCAAGTTAGCTCTAAAATTTGGGATCATGCTTTCATTACAAGTGTGTTTCTCATCAATAGGCTACCCACTGCCTCTCTCAATTTGGACATTCCCTATGTCAAATTGTTCAAGTCTCAACCTGACTACCAGGCCCTAAGTGTATTTGGTTGTGCTTGCTTCCCATTGTTGACTCCTTACAACAAGCACAAACTACAATTTCGATCCAACGAGTGTGTTTTTCTTGGCTACTCTCCACCACAAGGGATACAAATGCTTGGCCCCTGATGGTCGTCTATACATCTCTAAAGATGTAGTCTTCAATGAGATTAAATTCCCTTATGTTGAATGGAATCCTACTAGTGCCTCTGTGACTCCTCAATCGTCGCCAATTACCACTACAATTCCTTTAATTTCTCCTACTTTGCCTAACAATGCTATGGTTTCCGCTACATCTTCTACAAGGTCTCCACAAGCCAGCCTCTACTACAGGTGAGGTATCTGCTACACCAGCAACACACTCCACTAGTTTTGCTACAAGTAAGGCTTCCACTATCATCGCCAAGCATACACCGCTTGATCTGCAAGTGCGCATCACTCGCTACACCAAAGACATTTCGCCACCGCGCTACAAGCAATGCATCAGCTAGTTCTACTCAACTAAGTGGATCTCACATATAGATCATCACATAAATCAGCAACTCGCTGCATCTTCAAGTTTTGCTACATCAGCAGTTTCTTTCTCTCCTAGTTCTGCTACATCAGGCCATTAACAACCACCCAATGCAAACTAGACCTAAGTCAGGTATTGTTTGCTTGAATATACACCCCACACTTCTTCTCACTCGTGCTGAGCCTACTACCACCAAACAAGCACTATCTAGTCCTACTTGGCTAGCTGCTATGCAGATGAGTACAATGCTATGCTAAATAATCGCCTTGGAAATTTGTCGAGCTTCCTCCAAATAGAACACCTATAGTGGTGAAATGGGTCTTTCGTGATTAAAGAAAATCCCGATGGCTCTATAAACAAGTACAAGGCTCGCTTAGCTGCCGGGCGGCTTCCACCAAATGTTTGGAACCGACTATACCGAGACTTTTTCACCGTATTAAGCCTCGCCACTATTAGAACTCTCTCCATTGCTTTATCTAAAGACCCACTCACTACAAAGAAACTGATGTAAACAATGCTTTCCTTAATGGCTTTCTTAAGGAAGAGGTGTATATGGTTCACCCACCGGATTTGTGTCTACCAATCCTAATCTAGTCCTGCAGCTCAACAAGGCCCTTTACTGCTCAAGCAGCTCCTGTGGCATGGTTTGACCGACAAAGGCCACTCACGCAGCTTTGGTTCTCTCTAGTAAATGTAACCTCCTATTTGTCTACTCTAATGGCAACACTCAAATTTATATGCTAGTTTATGTGGATGACATCATTGTCACCGGCAACAACAAGGTGTCATTCACTCCATTGTTCAAAATCTCAACTCAATTTTTTCTTTAAAGGATTCGGGGCTCTCTGACTATTTTCGGGAATCGAGGCTAAACCTCAAGCAAATGGCTCACCGCTTCGCCTCAAGCCAAATGAATCGACACCTTCTCTCCAACAAACTCTCTCTCTCACAAAATATCGATAATAGATTTCCCCAAATCCTCTAAAGTAGATCCAAGCAAGATCGCTCTCCCATCGAGCAATATTTTTCATTAAGACATATGCACTTGCAGGGCCCCATCGTTGTACAATCTGAGATGGTTTTAACACCAATATGAGTTAATAACTGTTAACAACCCAATAAGTATTTAAAAAATTAATCATAATATCCTATGTGGCATGTCCAATAAGTATTTAAAGTAGTTAAAAATAAAAAATTAACACATCGGAGTTATGTTTGACAACTCAAGTTTTTTGTAACCTTTGATTAATAGAAGGACCAATTTAAAAGTTGATTTTTTTGTTAATTTTTTTGATAAAAAAGTTGAATTTTATAGGATCTTTTACAACAATTTTTTTTTTCAGGAACTAAAATTAAAAACTATATATATTTGGAGGAATAAAAATATATTTAAGATTATTTTTTTTTCTGGCTTAGAAGGGAACACCTAGTTTGTTTCGATTTCGAAGAAAGAAGACTGCTAGTGATCGGGGATGCCTTAACTGGTTGCTCTGATTCTCCATTCTATAACCATGGCCGCCTCTGCTGCTACTGCTTCCCATTTCCTTCGCCCTCTTTATCAAATAGAATTCCCCAAATGCCCCTGCCTTTCTTCTAAATTCCAGTTTCGACCTCGTCTCCTCCGCTCCCAAACCCAGAGGACCACCATTCGTGCCACTCCGCTGTTGTTGTTGAATCGGTATAGTTTTCCTTTCCTCTTCCTTCTTATCATATTCATTTTTCTATTTAACAATAAACCGACAATTGCCTTTTCAATTTGGCTCTTTGAGAATTAAGGAATTAACCTGGATTGTTCTTTTTAATTCCAATAAGATTATGATTATAACTGAATATTTTCTAGGGTTTGTTTATCCATTCTGTTAACAGTTAATGTTATATTGTGTTCACCGTTAGCGTTCTGTTATCTGTTAGTAACTGTATATATGTATTTGTTAACGAAGGATTCATTCATGTTACTCAACTCCTCATTTAGCTCATCCATCGTGCACCATAAGTTGAATTTAGCTTATGAACATGTCATAAGTTGTTTCTCCAAGTCTAAATAAGTCATTCCAAATAGGCCTAATGTCAACGCCAATTCTTTGTATAGAAACTAGAAATTTTTCTCTGTTTTTTTTGGGTATAAGCTGTGTAAAACACAGTATGAGGTGCTTTTTCTTTGCATTTTCAATGAGTACATGGATATTTCATTTGAGACATTAAAGAACTGTAAAACTTGGTAGTGCAGCAAGTTATTTCGTTTTGCAAATTTCAATTTATTTTAGAGTCATTAACAAAACGTGAAACTTATACTACCATTAATGTTGATTTTTCTTTCAGGATTTAAGTACACAGAAGGATCAGGCAAGTGAAGTGGACTTATTCGCATGCCCAATATGTTATGAGCCATTGATAAGAAAAGGTCCTGTTGGCCTTAACTTGTAAGTTGGGTGGATATGCATTAGGTCAGGTGTACTCAATTTTGTATATATGTAAAACCCGATCTAATCAGAATTGACTAAATGGTTTGGAATTCAGATCAGCAATCTACAGGTCTGGTTTCAAGTGTATGAGATGTAAAAATCATACTCTAGCAAAGACGGGTATCCGATCTAACGGTAACAGCTGGGTTGAGAGATTATACAGAAATCCAACCTGCTCGGACTGAGCTTTTAGGTAAAAATAGATTGGTGATTTAACTCCAGTTTCATGGCATTCTATCACCATGTGTTATAATTTCACGATAATATATAATATTTCTTGTTAGTTATATCATACATGTGCTTGATTTGTACCAAAAAAAATACATGTGCTTGATGATAAATTATTTTCGAATTAGGCCATACCAGTTTTTTGACAGTACCCTCTTGACTATCCATTTTTGCATGTGTTTCTTTATTTGATGAAAATGCTTTTTTATATTTATGAATCTTTGCATTAACATATGTCATATGTAACAGAAATTGTAATCTAGTTCATTTTTCTGCATACCCAATCATTTGGGAAAGTTGTTAAGTTTCCTTTGTGTCTGCATCTTTATTAGGAGTCCCCTTGTTTCGTTCTTGTATGAAAGAGGTTGGCGCCAGAATTTCAGCCAAAGTGGTTTTCCTGGTCCTGATGAAGAGGTATGCTTTCTGTGCAAATACTCAAATGATATTCATGACACTTGTCCAAAAAGTGTTTTGGTAGAAATAACCTGTTAGAATATAGGGACAGTTAGAGAACGGTTAAGAAAGTTCAGTAGTTAGAGTTAAAGGGGATAATTTGTATAAATAGTAAAGGTAGAGCGGAACTTTTGTATGTTTGAGAGTTTGTGAAAGGAATAATCCTTTATAGAAGGGGAAACCTTGGAGTAATCCTATCTTCAATCATTCATTCATTAAAAGTTCTTCCTTTTTCATTTGTTTTTATCTTTCTTTCCTCTTGATTTACACATAACCACTTTGTTTAACAATGCACACGCACAGATCAAAACAAAAGCAAGCTGAGCCACGTATCTTCTTCTTTTTGTTCTTTTTAGGCTTACTTCAATATATTTTAACAAATAATAAGGTCAAGGTCATTAACTATTCTTTATGATGCAGTTCAAAATGGCTCAAGACTACTTTGAACCTGCTAAGGGTGGTCTAATTGTTGATGTAAGCTGTGGTAGCGGTTTATTTTCCCGAAAATTTGCCCAATCTGGAACCTATTCTGGAGTCGTTGCACTGGATTTCTCTGAAAATATGCTTCGCTAATGTTACAATTTCATCAAGAAAGAAGACACACTTGCATCCGCGTATTTTTTGCCTCCTCAACTTGATTCTGAATTTAATGCAGCTAAACAATTGCACATTTTATGTTCTCCTTTGAATGAGGAGACATAGATGCCCTGAATACCATTTCATTTATTTTCATTGTTTGTAGTAATATTGCCCTTGTAAGGGCAGATGTTTCTAGGCTTCCTTTGCATCAGGTTCAGTTGATGCTGTTCATGCTGGTGCAGCTTTGCATTGCTGGCCATCTCCTTCCAATGCCGTAAGTGCTGCGCTTTTGTGTGATTAAAAGTGAAATATTGGGTTAGCCGCCATTTTCAAAGACTTATATCATTTTGTATGGCATGCCTATTGGAAGCATACGTCTGTATGTCTTTTTATGTACTTATAGTTATACATCTATCAAATCCTCTTTACTGGTTCTCTATCTTCTAATAAGAATTTATCATTCTGTGGCCAAGTAATTTATATTGCTTTGTGACAAATTGTTCTGCAGGTGCCTATAAGTAAATGTTAGTGGCTAGTAATTAGTTAGAGAGGAGGAGAAATGTTAGTTTCTAGGATTTGGACCTGAACCTCCTTTTTCAAACTCTTTTATGTCCTTTAGTTCGCCAACTAAGCTACCTTCTTGAGACACTACTCCCGATTTTTTCCTCTCCTCAGCCCTGGTATCTTCATTTTGTTCATATTTTCCTGAAAATCTTAAACATGTAATTATGGGAGACGATTTTATTATATAGATTTCCAATGTTTTATTGTCAATGTGGTTAGCTTATCCATATTATTTATATGTTCTGCCACATTTTTATTACATACGTTAAATGTATGTAATTTTCATGATGACACATCAAAATATATAAATTTCCTGAAGGTCGCTGAAATCACCCGGATACTAAGAAGTGGTGGAATATTTGTCGGAACAACTTTTTGCGTTATACTTCATCAACTTCCTGGATTGTACGCCCTTCAGAGAGGTAAACTCTGATAATAATAATAATCATCTTTGAATGCTGAATATGTTCTTTAAACATGCCTTTTATTGTTAGTTATTATATATTGGAGTGACTACTTGATTACATCCTAATTCTATAAAGAGAAATTCTAGCATCGCACTCTTTAATTTAGTAGGACTTATTTGAAATTTAACCAATAAGAGAGCGTGTTGCAAAATAAATGTTAGAGTGTGATGATAGCTGTTGGACAATTTTATTAGCTCCCATGAATCCCACGCAAGGTGATTTGACGGTATTTCTGTTTACAGAGGACTCTCAAGGCTATGGCTTTAACAGAGGAAGAGATCAAAGACCTTGCACCTCATGTGGTCTTACAAATTACTCGAGTAAAATTCAGCAGTCTTTTGTAATGTTTACGGCTCAGAAACCTTTAAACGACAATTGATCCCTTCATAACTGATGTGAGCCCACATGCATGGAGCTTGGATGAAGATCATAGAGATAAATACCAAAAAGAGACAACAAGAATTCAAGGGAATATACTTCTAGTATTTCCTATGGTTTGTTTTTATTTCAATTAATTGTAAAACACTTTTAATTAAGCCATGTTGGCCTTAGTAGCTTAGTTTGTTGTAACGCCCCAATTTTATTAAAATTTATTTTGAGTTGATTTGGTAGAATGATTGAAGAAATTGGAGATTTATTGGCGTGGGAACCATGGTAGAAATGATTAGAATTGATGTTCATAGGTGGTTGTCGAAGTTACAAATCGGTTTCGCGCTTGTGAGGCGCTTTGCGCGCGCGTGTTGTCTGCAGCAGCAGCTGGCGCCGCCGTGTCCTCGCGCGAGAGTTCTCGCGTTGGCGTGAGTCGCACATGAGTGGCGCGCCGCGCCGCCAGCAGAGATATACCGCGCTTTCTACGCAGATTTGGTCATTTTTAGCCGCTTTACCTTTGAGCATAACTGCCTCTAGAGTCCTGCTTTTTTACGCGGCTTGTTATGTTTCTATTCAGACGCAGGCTTCGATAGGAGAGCAGCCTCCCGACTTAGAAAACCTGCAGAGGTGAGAACTAAAGTGAACCTTCTCAACCTACAATCTAAGGAGAGTTGCCATAGTTGGAGAATCAAGAGCTTCGTTAGAGAAAGAGTCGCGCCTATAATCCCAAGGTGCGGTGGGTTCTAATCTTATAATGGGTTGTATGATGGAGTGTATGTGGGGATTAGGACCTATAATGCATGTGATGTCTTAGTCCGTGTTGCCTCGCTGTGTTGCCCGTGGTCTTAGTCCTGTGTTGCCTCGTCAGGCCGCTCAGGTGGTCAGTGTTGCTACCAGGCGCCACTTTCTCGTGGTTTCAGGTGCCGCCGGTGGTGGTGCGGTGTTGTTGCCGGGCGCCAGCTCATGTACCGTGTTGCGCCCAAAGGTTGCCTTTTTGGTGTGTCTGCATGTGTGGTGTTGTCCCATCCGTGGTGTGGGTCTTGTGTGCTCTGAGTGGTTGAAATACCGCCGAGTGATAGACTAATCTATAGATGCCGTGTGTTGATGCTTGGGTGTGTTTCGTGTTTTTGTGGTGTCGTGGAAATGTCGAGTGATGATGTGGCTAATTGTTGATTAAGGTGATGGGTTTATGACCAATTATTTGATGATGGTGTTGTGGGTCAAATATGACCACTTAACGATGTTGGTGTTGTTGCATCATGCGTAAGATTATGATATTTGATCGTTGTTTCGTGTTGCTCATGGTGTCGCATGCATTCATATGCACATTCCGAGATGTGGTTTTCGCCCAGAGCTATGCTCAATATTGGTGATGATGCCACGGATGGCTATTTTTCTGATGGTACCACATGCATATGCCCGCCGGTGTGGGTTGCATTTCATCTCCCATTCATTATATTGGTGATTTTCCTTAGGTGATTGATATTGACGATGTTGTTGTGTAATGATGTGGTAATTATAGTTGCCTTAACTCTAGTATAACGCCTATCATACATGCTATTATATCGTTAGAGACTCACCCTTCTCGCTTGAATGTTACCCTATGTTGGTAACGCAAGGTGTGATAAAGTGAGTGAAGGCTTGTCTACCTTCGCCACCGAAGCCTGTCGCCTCCGATACGTAACACTCTGTGGGAGTGGGATGAACACTATTTTATTTAGTTGTTTTATTACATTGTTTGATTTGAACCAAGTTGTGGATTTTGAAACGCCGGTAATTTTTGGTGGTGTAGACTCAATCAAGTGATTCCACATTTTATCCGATTTCACGTTGTTTGGATTTTAAATGTCGAATGTGACACTCCATTGCATGCTTAGTTTTTAAATTTCCGTGACTCTTATTTCATTCGATGAGAACCTAGGATTATTGTAGATCGCTTGACTCTATTAAAATTCTAATATCGATGTTCAAATTCCATGGTAGCACTATCAACATTATTAGGATTGAGTTGTTTGATTATGTTCACTATTTTGTTTTACAAAACTATGAATTGTTCACTGTCTTTTTTATTATGCTGAAATGTACTTGCAATACTTGTTTTCTTTGTATGTTTGGAGTATGAATTTCCTAGTTAATCCATTAGTCAATCACAATCACGAGTTAAGTTCTCATTCACTTATAAATTATATACATAGAACTTCTAGACTACGACACTTG
The DNA here is from genome assembly GCA_020916435.1 of Oxytropis ochrocephala. NCBI lineage: Eukaryota > Viridiplantae > Streptophyta > Magnoliopsida > Fabales > Fabaceae > Oxytropis > Oxytropis ochrocephala. The sequence continues at coordinate 70,055 of JAJHUT010000067.1, forward strand.
GTACCTTGTAGAGGAAGTATGGCGTGGTACCTTGTACTTGTATCTTGATTAGGCCCTATAGTATATAATTAATTGCATGGTAGAATTATATGTTCTGCTTTATTTTTTTTGAAAAATAGCAGAACCTCATGTTAGTTATTTCTCTAGAATAAAACGATTGAAGAACAAGTTTAAATATTTTCTAACGTGTTTGTTTTGTCCGATTGCTTCCCTTATTATGCTTAGGTCACTAAATTTTAGGACTGTTAAACTAGAAGGAACTGCTGGTTTAACTATGATACGCTATTTAAAAATAGTTTCCTTGTTATACATGATGGCATGTGTGTTTTATTTATTTATTTATTTATTAATATCTAGATACTTGTTTGTCTTATAAATGTTTATGTATTCTTCTATATGTGGTCCTTGAAGATAGAAAATTAATTAAGTCTTGTCTTACTTTTCGTGTCCTTATTGGGCCTTAGGTAGTAATTTGTGCTTAGATTGAAAGTAGATAGTTATGCGACATAAGAGATTTAATCAATACCTTAAGTTGAGACTGATACGAAATAGTAAAACCATACGTTCTGAGAGCTTTTAGAAAAGTTGTTTTTATGAAACTCGATATAAGATAGTTAGTAATAGTTAGTTAAATTGTCTAAACGAGATAAGTAGAATTTGAATTTCGAGCTTGGAAAGTGAACCCTAAAAGTTGGAATCTAAACGAGTAGACCTATAATAATCACCATTGAGAGTATAGTATCTTAATATTGGAGTGATGGGGTTTGAGTAGTCAAGTAAAACTTTGATAAACTAGATATTAGAATATTCATTTAGAAGTTAGAAAGTAGAGAAGTGTGTGTGGTCTGTTGCTTAATATACAAGAGAACATTGATGACTGTTAGAAATAAAACTAGATTTGATATTGTTTTCATGGACTTGACGTAAATTTTCTAGGAAGAAAATATTCTAAGTGGGGGAGAGTTGTAAAGCCCCAATTTTATCAAAATTTATTTTGAGTTGATTTGGTAGAATGATTGAAGAAATTGGAGATTTATTGGCGTGGGAACCATGGTAGAAATGATTAGAATTGATGTTCATAGGTGGTGTCGAAAGTTAGAAATCGGCTTTCGCTTGCCTAGGCATGCTTCGCGGCGCGTGTCGGGCGCAGAAAGGAGCCTCGCGCGTGTCCTGCGCGCGAGAGTTCCTGTCTGTTGCAGCGTGAGACGCGCGAGTGGCGCGCCGCGCGCCAGTCTGCAGTATATACTGCGTTTCTACGCAGATTTGGTCATTTTTAGCCGTTTTCACTCCTTTGAGCATAACTTCGTCTCTAGAGCTCCGTTTTTTACGCGGTTTGTTGTGTTCTATTCGTATCGCAGAGGGCTTCGATAGGAGAGCAGTTCCTGACTTAGAAACCCAGAGTGGTGAGAACGAAAGTGAACCTTCTCAACCTACAATCTAAGGAGAGTTGTCGTAGTTGGAGAATCGAAGAGCTTCGTTAGGAGAAAGTGTTGCGCCTATAATCCCAAGGTGTGGTGGGTTCTAATCTTATAATGGGTTGTATGATGGAGTGTATGTGGGGGATTAGGACCTATAATGCATGTGATGTGTTTGATAATATGTTTGAATGATTTGTGAATGTATATATGTGGTTTCTTGATTTCGTTTTGGCGTTAATGACTTATGAATGAATTGATGGTGAATAGATGCACATTAGGTGTTTGATAAAATGCCTATATGATGTTTGATTGAATTTGATGCTTATATGATGTTTAGTGTCTATATGGTGTTTGATTGGATTTGATGCCTACATGATGTTTGATGAAATGCCTATATGATGTTTGATTGAATTTGACGCTTATATGATGTTTGATGAAATGCCTATATGATGTTTGATTGCATTTGATGCCTATATGATCTTTGATGCCTGTATAATATTTGATTGAAGCTGATGCTTATATGGTCTTTGATGAAATGCCTATATGACGGTTGCTCGCTGTGTTGCTCGCCGTGTTGCGCTCGTGGCCGCCACCAAAGCCGTGGTCCGTGGTTCGTGTTATGCTTCGCGCCGCCCAGCGCCAGTGTCTGTGTTGCCTGCTGTGTTGCGTTCTGTGTTGCCACTAGGCGCCAAAGTGTCCGTGGTCCGTGTTGCCTCGCCGTGTTATGCTTCGCGGCCGCCACCAGCGCCAAGTTGTCTTAGTTTGTGTTGCCTCGCCAGCCGCTCGTGTCATAGTCCGTGTTGTTGCTGCAGCCGCGGTCTTAGTCCGTGTTGCTCGCTGTGCCGCCTATGTCTTAGTCCAGTATTGCCTCGTTGTGCCGCATGTGGTCGTGTTGCTACCAGCGCCACTTTCTCGTGTTTTCTCAGGGCGCGTGGTGGTGCGTGTTGCCGCCGGGCGCCAGCTCATGTACCGTGGTTGCGCCTGTTGCCTTTTTGGTGTGTCCGCATGTGTTGGTGTTGTCCCATCCGTGGTGGTGGGTCTTAGGTGCTCAGAGTGGTTGAAATATCGCCGAGTGATAGACTAATCTATAGATGCCGTGTGTTGATGCTTGGGTGTGTTTCGTGTTTTTGTGGTGTGGTGGAAATGTCGTAGTGATGATGTGGCTAATTGTTGATTAAGGTGACGGGTCTATGACCAATTATTTGATGATGGTGTTGTTTCGGGTCAAATATGACCACTTAATGATGTTGGTGTTGATGCATCATGTAACATCCCAAATCGCCTCAATCGCTGATCGCCTCACTAACCAACACGCAGTCTTTTTAGCATGCTTTGTCCTCACTTGCATGCTTTCCTAAAATCTTCAGAAGGTCACCCATCCCACTACTACTCCAAGCCAAGCACGCTTAACTATGGAGTTCTTATGGGATGGGCTCTCAAAAGAAGATGCATCTTGTTGGTATAGGTAGTCCAAATCAATTTTAAGCCTTCCTTCAATCAGCATAGCCTCATACCGCATGTACTCGTGATCCTCTCATTCCGGCATGATTCGGCTCATTCACGCGCCTTCGCTTGAATCGCCAGAGCCGCTTGCCATGCCACCTTTTTTGGGCACCGGCGATCACTCCCGCCTCGCCACCCCGATGTCACATGCCCACCACCTTCCGCTTGGTTCGCCCTCGAACCACACCGCATCGGGAGAGGTCTCGCCGCTTCGATACCATTTGTAACATCCCAAATCGCTCTAATCGCTGATCGCTCTACTAACCAACACGAGTCTTTTCAAGATGCTTTGTCCTCACTTGCATGCTTTCCGAAAACTTCTCAGAAGGTCACCCATCCCACTACTACTCCAAGCCAAGCACGCTTAACTATGGAGTTCTTACGGGATGGGCTCCTAAAAGAAGATGCATCTTGTTGGTATAGGTAGTCCAAATCAATTCTTTTTAAGCCTTCCTTCAATCAGATAGCCCCATACCGCACACACTCGTGATCCCTCTCATTCCGGCAGGTATTCGGCTCATTCACGCGCCTTCGCTTTGAATCGCCAGAGCCGCTTCTTGCCATGCCACCTTTTTTGGGCACCGGCGATCACTCCCGCCTCGTCACCCGGATGTCACACATCATGCGTAAGATTATGATATTTGAATGTTGTTTCGTGTTGCTCATGGTGTCGCATGCATTCATATGCACATTCCGTGATGTAGGTTTCTACTTAGAGCTATGCTCAATATTGGTGATGATGCCACGAGATGGCTATTTTTCTGATGGTACCACATGCATATGCCCGCTGGTGGGTTGCATTTCATCTCCCATTCATTATATTGGTGATTTTCCTTAGGTGATTGATATTGACGATGTTGTTGTGTAATGATGTGGTAATTATAGTTGCCTTAACTCTAGTATACCGCTCATCATACATGCTATTATAATCGTTAGAGACTCACCCTTCGCTTGAATGTTACCCTATGTTGGTAACGCAGGTGTGATAAAGTGAGTGAAGGCTTGTCTACCTTCGCCACCGAAGCCTGTCGCCTCCGATACGTAACACTCTGGAGGAGGGATGAACACTATTTTATTTAGTTGTTTTATTACATTGTTTGATTTGAACTCGGTTGTGGATTTTGAAACGCCGGTAATTTTTGGTGGTGTAGACTCAATCAAGTGATTCCACGCTTTATCCGATTTCACGTTGTTTGGATTTTAAATGTCGAATGTGACACTCCATTGCATGCTTAATTTTTAAATTTCCGCGACTGATTTTAATAAAACGAACGGGTAGATTTGGGGTGTTACATTAGTGGTATCGTGAGCAAATTTCTGGCCTGCTTGGCCAAGTTGTCGAGTCGCCGAGTCTATTAACCTCTAGTCTTGGTACTCGCTCTAAGTTATAGTTATGTTGTCGCTTATTATCAAGTACCTTTGTTGGTTTTATTTTTTATTACCTTGCCTTGTAATTTATTTAATGGGTAATGATTGAAAGTTATATTGATTTATTAAGATATGTATGATTCTTATTTCATTCTCGATGAGAACCTAGGATTGTTGTAGATCGCTTGACTCCTATTAAAATTCTAACATCGATGTTCAAATTCCATGGTAGCACTATCAACATTATTAGGATTGAGTTGTTTGATTATGTTCACTATTTTGTCTTACAAAACTATGAATTGTTCACTGTCTCTTTTATTATGCTGAAATGTACTTGCAATACTTGTTTTCTTTGTATGTTTGGAGTATGAATTTCCTAGTTAATCCATTAGTCAATCACAATCACGAGTTAAGTTCTCATTCACTTATAAATTATATACATAGAACTTTTAGAGTATGACATTTGGTACCTTGTAGAGGAAGTATGGCGTGGTACCTTGTACTTGTATCTTGATTAGGCCCTATAGTATATAATTAATTGTCGTGGTAGAATTATATGTTCTGCTTTATTTTTTTTGAAAAATAGTAGAACCTCATGTTAGTTATTTCTCTAGAATAAAACGATTGAAGAACAAGTTTAAATATTTTCTAACGTGTTTGTTTTGTCCGATTGCTTCCCTTATTATGCTTAGGTCACTAAATTTTAGGACTGTTAAACTAGAAGGAACTGCTGGTTTAACTATAATACGCTATTTAAAAATAGTTTCCTTGTTATACATGATGGCATGTGTGTTTTATTTATTTATTTATTTATTAATATCTAGATACTTGTTTGTCTTATAAATGTTTATGTATTCTTCTATATGTGGTCCTTGAAGATAGAAAATTAATTAAGTCTTGTCTTACTTTTCGTGTCCTTATTGGGCCTTAGGTAGTAATTTGTGCTTAGATTGAAAGTAGATAGTTATGCGCATAAGAGATTTAATCAATACCTTAAGTCGAGACTCGATACGAAATAGTAAAACCATACGTTCTGAGAGCTTTTAGAAAAGTTGTTTTTATGAAACTCGATATAAGATAGTTAGTAATAGTTAGTTAAATTGTCTAAACGAGATAAGTAGAATTTGAATTTTGAGCTTGGAAAGTGAACCCTAAAGGTTGGAATCTAAACGAGTAGACCTATAATAATCACCGTTGAGAGTATAGTATCCTAATATTGGAGTGATGGGGTTTGAGTAGTCAAGTAAAACTTTGATAAACTAGATATTAGAATATTCATTTAGAAGTTAGAAAGTAGAGAAGTGTGTGTGGTCTGTTGCTTAGTATACAAGAGAACTTTGATGACTGTTAGAAATAAAACTAGATTTGATATTGTTTTCAATAACTTGACGTAAATTTTCGAGGACGAAAATATTCTAAGTGGGGGAGAGTTGTAACGCCCCAATTTTATCAAAATTTATTTTGAGTTGATTTGGTAGAATGATTGAAGAAATTGGAGATTTATTGGCGTGGGAACCATGGTAGAAATGATTAGAATTGATGTTCATAGGTGGTTGTCGAGTTAGAAATCGGTTTCGCGCTTGTGAGGCGTTTCGTGCGCGTGTCTGGCGCAGCAGTGGCGCCTGCGCGTGTCCTGCGCGTGAGAGTTCCTGTCTCTTGTCGCGGGAGTCGCGCGCGAGTGGCGCGCCGCGCGCCAGTCTACAGTATATACTGCGTTTCTGCGCAGATTTTGTCATTTTTAGCCGTTTTCACTCCTTTGAGCATAACTTCATCTCTAGAGCTCCGCTTTTGACGCTGGTTTGTTGCGCTTCTTCAGATCACAGAGGGCTTCGATAGGAGAGCAGTTCCTGAGTTAGAAACTCAGAGAGGCGAGAACGAAAGTGAACCTTCTCAACCTACAATCTAAGGAGAGTTGCCGAGTTGGAGAATCAAGAGTTTCAAGTTAGGAGAAAGAGTTGCGCCTATAATCCCAAGGTAAGGGTGTGGTTCTAATCTTATAATGGGTTGTATGATGGAGTGTATGTGGGGATTAGGACCTATAATGCATGTGATGTGTTTGATAATATGTTTGAATGATTTGTGAATGTATATATGTGGTTTCTTGATTTCGTTTTGGCGTTAATGACTTATGAATGAATTGATGGTCAATAGATGCACATTAGGTGTTTGATAAAATGCCTATATGATGTTTGATTGAATTTGATGCTTATATGATGTTTAGTGCCTATATGGTGTTTGATTGGATTTGATGCCTACATGATGTTTGATGAAATGCCTATATAATGTTTGATTGAATTTGACGCTTATATGATGTTTGATGAAATGCCTATATGATGTTTGATTGCATTTGATGCCTATATGATGTTTGATGCCTGTATAATATTCGATTGAAGTTGATGCCTATATGGTGTTTGATGAAATGCCTATATGACGGTTGCCCGCTGTGTTGCTCGCCGTGGTTATGCTTCGGCCGCCACCAGCGCCAAGTTGTCCGTGGTTCGTGTTACCGCCGTGGTTATGCTTCAGGCCGCCACCAGCGCCAGTTGTCCGTGTTGCTCGCCGTGGTTATGCTTCGCGGCCGCCACCAGCGCCAAAGGTCCGTGGTTCGTGTTGCCTCGCTGTGGTTATGCTCGCGGCCGCTACCAGGCGCCAAAGTGTCTTAGTTTGTGTTGCCTCGCTTTGCCGCTCGTGGTCGTAGTCCGTGGTTGCCTCGTTATGCCGCCTCGTGTCTTAGTTTTGTGTTGCCTCGCAGCACTCGTGGTCTTAGTCCTGCTTTGGCTCGCAGCCGCGGTCTTAGTTTGTGTTGCCCGTCAGCCGCTCGTGGTCTTAGTATGTGTTGCCTCGTTGTGCTTCATGTGGTCAGGTTGCCACCAGCGCCACTTTATGTGTTTTGTGTGCCGTGGTGGTGGTGCGGTGTTGCCGGCGGGCGCCGCCTCGCATCGCGGTTGCGCCTGTTGCCTTTATGGTGTGTCCGCATGTGTTGGTGTTGTCCCATCGTGTGGTTGGTCTTAGGTGCTCTGAGTGGTTGAAGTACCGCCGAGTGATAGACTAATCTATGATGATGCCGTGTGTTGATGCTTTGGGTGTGTTTCGTGTTTTGTGGTGTGGTGGAAATGTCGAGTGATGATGTGGCTAATTGTTGATTAAGGTGATGGGTCTATGACCAATTATTTGATGATGGTGTTGTTGGGTCAAATATGACCACTTAACGATGTTGGTGTTGTTGCATCATGCTTAAGATTATGATATTTGACTGTTGTTTCGGTGTTGCTCATGGTGTCGCATGCATTCATATGCACATTCTGGTGATGTATGTAACACCCCCTTTCTGACTACTAATATTTAGTCGATTTTAAAAATCAGAGTTTCAGAAATATAATATTTTTCCACGCACCACAAAGACTAGTGCTACATTTCTTCAAAACTCCTTACATAACTCTAAAATAGTAATTAAAATGAACTCAGAAGGTATACGACACATAGCACCAACAAGTCTGAGAATCAAATAGTACAACAGCGGAAGATAATAGCTTAACATAATAGTTCAAAACATAATAAAATAACAACTACTAAATATTCCCCTGCTACGTGACGAGCCGATTTGACCACACACTAAGAAGGATCTCTAAACACCTTTAGTCACCGTCACCTGCAGGTTGCCGACATACGAGGCAACACGACGCAGTAGGGTGAGTCTCAATACATAGATAATAATATATAAAACAAGAAACATTGTAGAATAGGTACACCAGAGATACAGTCAATTCAAATACACCATTAATACAGTTACACTACGAATACAGTTACACCAGACACACCGTTAGTTCATGAACACCCAATCAATCACCAGAGCATGCATGTAATGTCTGAAATGCAATATGCATGTGGATCCATCATCACCGCTTTAAGCCCTATAGGCACTCACCGCTTTGGCCGAAGCCTACATCACCTCTTTGGCCAAAGCCTACATCACCTCTTTGGCCGAAGCCTACATCACCTCTTAATGCACATGATTCGTGTGACACCATGACAATGCATCACAACACAATACATCTACCACATCAATTATTAAACTCACCACTTTTTATTTCACAACTCACCGCTTTTCATTTCCTAACACAATATAAGCCTTAAAGGCACTCACCGCTTAATCATCACCGCAACACAAATATTTGGCCGAAGCCTACACACCGCTTAATCATCACCGCAACACGACACACCTCATTATTGGACTAAATGTCGCACCAAAGACTAATCCCACACCTAAGGACCAAATCACCTCCTAAGGACTAATCCAACACCATAAGGACCATTTTAGCACCTAAGGACCATTTTGACACCATAAGGACCATTTTAGCACCCAAGGACTATTTTGACACCTAGGAACTCTTTTAACACCTCGGGGACCATTTAGACACATAGGGACTATTTTGTCACCATAAGGATTATTTTAGCACCTAGGGACTATTTTGACACCTAGGGACTAGTTTGGCACCATAAGGATCAATTTCACACTTAGGGACTATTTTGAACCCACACTTAGACACCTTTGCACACCTAGGCGCCAAAACAGGCGCACAGGGCAGCCAAATGGCGCCCCTGGCACTGTTCACGCCACACAGAAGACTTGCCGCACACCCAGCGCCAAACTCCCAAAGCAAGTCGGGCGCCCGCTTCCTGCTCATTCCCACTCACCACACCGCACACACACACAAAGGCACCAGCGCCGATTCTCGGGAATTGGCGCCTCCCCGCACACGCCCACGCACGCAACACACACAACCAGCGCCAATTTCCTAGCCAATTGGCGCCCCCCCGCAACTCTCCTGCATCGAAAAATACAACAACTCAGGCGCCATTTTCCTAGCAAAGTGGCTCCCCTAACACTATACCCAGCAACTCAATATATAATTTCTCAACAACACATACACACTCCTACCAACTCTAATTTCAAACCATTTATTAAGTACCCAACAAACAACAATATTTCTCCTAATCATTTATATTAATTAACACCAATCACCTCATTATTATTTAACACCTATCACACACCATATTGCATTTAATTCATATAACTCACCTTAACACCCAACCAAGAACACATTTACATGTAAACACCACACCATACAATCTTATAAAACATTATCATGTTCACTCAAGCAATTCATCAAACACTTAGTCATCACTTTAATTCTACTTATTATTATTCATTAAAATCATGTCATAACACCTTCATATCAACAATCAACACAATAGCATTTCAATCTCCATACTACAATTAATATACTCACATATAAAATCAAACAAACACCCAAACACTCAATTACTTCATTAATTAATTGAACAACTACTCCTAACACCTAAATCCATATGATTTCAAGGTTTATCAATTATTAACCATGAAAGAGAGCCCCCATACCTCCAATCTTGACAACCCAAGAAAAACCCCTTCTCCAACAACTCAAGAACCACCACTTAATGACTTTTCTCCTACACTTGAGCTCCAAACCCATCCATGGAAAAGAGAAAAATACCCAAGATTAGGGTATGAAACTTATACTAAATGATAGAGGAAGGAATATGGAGTTGATTGGTACCAAAAACACTTACCCAAAGCTAGGAGATGAAATTCTTCTCCCCCCCCCCCTTTAGATGTGCAGCCCGACGACACTACCCCCTCTCCCTCTCTTCTATTTCTTTTGTTTTCTTTCTTTCTAATGAGATGGAACCCTTACCCTAGTTTAAGTCATGACTTTGGGCCTGTTTAGTGGGCTTGGGCCCCTTATGTACACCCTCTAGGTACTTTCTCACATCCTCCCAATCTAATTAAAATACTCCCCACTTAACTAAAATACTCCTCATTTATTTACTACATCTCACTCCTTAAATAAATTAATTAATCACCCTATATTTATTTTAATATAGACAACTAAAATATTACTTAATTAAATTGGTCAAATAATCACTTAATTAAATTAGTTAAATAATCACCTAATTAATCTTGGGCGTTATAAATGTAGGTTTCGCCTTAGAGCTATGCTCAATATTGGTGATGATGCCACGAGATGGCTATTTTTCGGTGATGGTACCACATGCATATGCCCGTCGGTGTGGGTTGCATTTCATCACCCATTCATTATATTGGTGATTTTCCTTAGGTGATTGATATTGACGATGTTGTTGTGTAATGATGTTGTTGTGTAATGATGTGGTAATTATAGTTGCCTTAACTCTTGTATACTGCCTATCATACATGCTATTATATCGTTAGAGACTCACCCTTCTCGCTTGAATGTTACCCTATGTTGGTAACGCAGTGTGTGATAAAGTGAGTGAAGGCTTGTTTACCTTCGCCACCGACTTTGTCGCTCTCCGATACGTAACACTCTGGGAGGGATGAACACTATTTTATTTAGTTGTTTTATTACATTGTTTGATTTGAACCTCAAGTTGTGGATTTTGAAACGCCGGTAATTTTGGTGGTGTAGACTCAATCAAGTGATTCCACGCTTTATCCGATTTCACGTTGTTTGGATTTTAAATGTCGAATGTGACACTCCATTGCATGCTTAGTTTTTAAATTTCCGCGACTGATTTTAATAAAACGAACGGGTAGATTTGGGGGTTACAGAAGAGTGGTATCGAGCAAAATTTCTGGCCTGCTTGGCCATGTTGTCGAGTTGTCGAGTCTATTAACCCTCGAGTCTTGGTACTGCTCTAAGTTATAGTTATGTTGCTGTTTATTACTTTTACCTTTGTTGGTTTTATTTTTTTATTACCTTGCCTTGTAATTTATTTAATGGGTAATGATTGAAAGTTATATTGATTTATTAAGATATGTATGATTCTTATTTCATTCTGATGAGAACCTAGGATTGTTGTAGATCGCTTGACTCCTATTAAAATTCTAATATCGATGTTCAAATTCCATGGTAGCATTATCAACATTATTAGGACTGAGTTGTTTGATTATGTTCACTATTTTGTCTTACAAAACTATGAATTGTTCACTGTCTCTTTTATTATGCTGAAATGTACTTGCAATACTTGTTTTCTTTGTATGTTTGGAGTATGAATTTCCTAGTTAATCCATTAGTCAATCACAATCACGAAGTTGTTTTCATTCACTTATAAATTATATACATAGAACTTTTAGAGTACGACATTTGGTACCTTGTAGAGGAAGTATGGCGTGGTACCTTGTACTTGTATCTTGATTAGGCCCTATAGTATATAATTAATTGCGTGGTAGAATTATATGTTCTGCTTTATTTTTTTTGAAAAATAGCAGAACCTCATGTTAGTTATTTCTCTAGAATAAAACGATTGAAGAACAAGTTTAAATATTTTCTAACGTGTTTGTTTTGTCCGATTGCTTCCCTTATTATGCTTAGGTCACTAAATTTTAGGACTGTTAAACTAGAAGGAACTGCTAGTTTAACTATGATATGATATTTAAAAATAGTTTCCTTGTTATACATGATGGCATGTGTGTTTTATTTATTTATTTATTTATTAATATCTAGATACTTGTTTGTCTTATAAATGTTTATGTATTCTTCTATATGTGGTCCTTGAAGATAGAAAATTAATTAACTCTTGTCTTACTTTTCGTGTCCTTATTGGGCCTTAGGTAGTAATTTGTGCTTAGATTGAAAGTAGATAGTTATGCGGCATAAGAGATTTAATCAATACCTTAAGTTGAGATCGATACTAAATAGTAAAACCATAATGCCTCGAGAGCTTTTAGAAAAGTTGTTTTTATGAAACTCGATATAAGATAGTTAGTAATAGTTAGTTAAATTGTCTAAACGAGATAAGTAGAATTTGAATTTCGAGCTTGGAAAGTGAACCCTAAAAGTTGGAATCTAAACGAGTAGACCTATAATAATCACCGTTGAGAGTATAGTATCCTAATATTGGAGTGATGGGGTTTGAGTAGTCAAGTAAAACTTTGATAAACTAGATATTAGAATATTCATTTAGAAGTTAGAGTAGAGAAGTGTGTGTTGTAACACCCCTTCTATTATTTACTATTTTACTAAAATAAAAATCAGAGATTTTAAAAACTTTCACACGCACCTCAAAGAGGGTACTACATTTCATCAAATTATCACATACATATAGCATTTAAAACTCAAACGCATCTAGTGCGTGAAATATATATCATAACCAAGTGGGACGAACCCTCAAAACCTGTTTAAGTTTACAATAATCCATAAAAAGTTTCACAGCACAGCGGAATAAAACTAAGTGCAACATATTCAGTACATAGTTCAAATCAGTCTGATACATAAAATAAAATGACAACACTACAACCCCCGTCCCTGGTGTTACTAATCAGAGCTGACACAATGACACAAGAAGGCATGGGCACCTTCACTCAGTATCACCTGCATGTTGCCACGAGAGCAGGCAACATAAAAAAACGCTAGGGTGAGTCTCTTTACATAAATAATAACAAGTAAGATAAGCATTATATTAGGAAAACAACCAAAGAACATCAATCCACAATAATTAAGGCATTTATCATTCAATTATAGTACCAAGAAGCAAATAATAATGAATTACAAAGCATCACCAAGAATTTCTAAGGAAGTATGAGTATATCCATGTATGCAATATGCATGTGGATCCATCATCACCTCAATAATCGTGGTCCGCAACCACCTCTTTTGGCCGGGCCACCCACCCTTTTGGCCAAAGCCACACCACCTCTTTTGGCCGGGCCACACCACCTCTTTTATATGCATATGATTTATGTGACACCATGACAATGCATCACAACACCATAAATTTATCACATCAAGTATTAACCCACCTCTTTGGCCGAAGCCCACATCACCTCTTTATCATCACCTCACCACCGCACCTCATTTATTAACTTAATTCTCACCTCACGGATTAAATCCCACCTAAGGATCAAAACACCTCTCAAGGACCTTTTCAACACCTAAGGCCATTTTGACACACCCACAATTAATTTGGTACTTAGAAAATTATTTTGACATCAAGGGACCATTTTGAAAATCAAGGGACTATTTTGAAAATCAAGGGACTAGAACATTACTTAGACACTTTTGGCACCACTAGGCGCCAAGGGGCAGCCATTTTGGTGCCCCACCTAGCGCAACACAAGCACTTAGCACACAGCACTCTCACAGGCGCTAAGTTTCTAGCAAACTGGCGCCCTGTGCCCAACCCCACACACGCACACACACACTGGGCGCCAAGTTCCCAACGAATCGGGCGCTCGCACAAACTCACACACCTGGGCCATCAGAAACACGCCCACAGGCGCCAAGTTCTAAGGAATTGGCGCCCCACCTCATGTACCGTGCCACACCACTAGACACAGGCGCCAAATTCCTAGTGAATCGGGCGCCCGCACTCGCTAACCTAACACCGCACGCTCGCGCACTCAACACAAAGACACTGCACCAATTTGCCTAGCAATGGCGCCTCTTCTCAAAGAATAAATTTCAAACCGTGACACAACACATAGACCAGGCGCCATTTCATGTAAATTTGGCGCCTCCCGCTTCTCAAACTCACCAACCAAATTCAACTTAACCACACTTGACTCAACAATTCCACTCTCAACTTAACAACACTCATATAGGCATTTAATCATCATTATTAAATTAACATATTTCCACATTTTCTCATATTGAGACATTTACTCAAACACATAGCATGCAATATCAACAACACATTTATTTCTAACACCAAGCATCATGATAACAACAAATCAAGCACAAATACAATAACAACTACAAAATTAACACAAAATCCATACAATTAAATCATGCTATGGCTATTTCCCATACAACACATATCATACAACCTATTATAGATGTAAATGAGAATCCCCTAACCTTGAATAAGCTAAAGCTTCAACACAACACCAAAAATCAACCAAATGAAGTAACCCTCCTCCCTTTTCTAGCTGGAAACCGTGGCTCCCCTCCCTTGGGTAGAAATGGAGATTCAACAAAAAATGGAAATGAAGAGTTAAAGGTTACTACACTAGAGAGAGGGAGAAAAATGGTGATGAAAGGACTAAGAACTCACTTACCAAGCCAAAAACTCAAGAAAGCTCCCTCCTTCCCCTTCCTTTTCACGCCGTCAGCCTCCCTCCTTCTCCTCTCTCAAATTTCTTCTTTTCTTTCTTTGAATGAGACACAATGAGTCTCTACCTTAGGAACCCCTAGGTTTATGGCTAGAAATTGGGCTCACTAATGGCCCTTGGGCCTTATTTACACCTCCCCAATTAATTTAATTCACCTCTTGTAATAAAATAATTCCCATCTTAACTAAAATACTCATCATTTAATTACCCCATATTTAGTTTAATATAGACAGCTAAAACAATCTCTTAATTACTTTAGCTAAATAATCGCTTAATTAAATTAATTAAATAATCACCTAATTAAATTAGTTGAATAATTCACCTAATTAATTTTTTCATGCGCATATACTATTACCAAGACATAAGTTGACAAAGCGATCATACCAAAGACTAATGCACCGATCCCATCAACTCCGCAGTTAAGCGTGCTTGGGCGAGAGTAGTACTGGGATAGGTGACCTCCTGGGAAGTCCTCGTGTTGCACCTCTTTTTTTTATTTTAGATTATATTTTTTGTGCAATTTTTCGGAAAAAGTGTACGATAACGTTCTCATATGTTTTCCCTACCCGCGATGCTACTCGTGATCCACGAATTTTTTCGGATTTTTTAGGCCAAGAACCGAGCAAACCGAGCAAGTCGACCTAAAACCGATTTTTTGCTACTAGCGCATGGAGAAGGCATGTATACTATTACCACAAGATAAGTTGACAAAGCGATCATACCAAAGACTAATGCACGGATCCCATCAACTCCGCAGCTTAAGCGTGTTTGGGCGCAGAGTAGTACTGGACGGGTGACCTCCGGGAAGTCCTCGTGGTTGCACCTCTTTTTGATTTTAGTTTATATTTTTTGCGCAATTTTTCTGGAAAGAGTGTACGATAACGCTCTCATATGTTTTCCCTACCCGCGATGCTACTCGTGGATCCACTTAATTTTTTTCGATTTTTTGGGCCAAGAACCGAGCAAACCGAGCAAGTCGACCTAAAACCGATTTTTTGCTACTAGCGCATGGAGAAGGCATGTATACTATTATCACAAGATAAGTTGACAGTGCGATCATACCAAAGACTAATGCACCAGATCCCATCAAAACTCCGCAGTTAAGCGTGCTTGGGTGAGAGAGTAGTACTGGATGGGTGACCTCCTAGGAAGTCCTCGTGTTGCACCTCTTTTTTTATTTTAGTTTATATTTTTTGCGCAATTTTTCGGAAAAAGTGTACGATAACGTTCTCATATGTTTTCCCTACCCGCGATGCTACTCGCGATCCACGAATTTTTTCGGATTTTTTGGGCCAAGAACCGGAGGAGGAAACCGAGCAAGTTGACCCAAAACCGATTTTTTGCTACTAGCGCATGGAGAAGGCATGTATACTATTATCACAAGATAAATTGACAAAGCGATCATACCAAAGACTAATGCACCGGATCCCAAATTGGACGGGTGACCTCCGGGAAGTCCTCGTGTTGCACCTCTTTTTTATTTTAGTTTATATTTTTTGGCGCAATTTTTCGGAAAAAGTGTAATGTATAACTATATGCACCGCGATGCTACCGTGATCCACTTAATTTTTTCAGATTTTTTGGGCCAAGAACCGTGAGTAAAACCGAGCAAGTTGACCTAAAACCGATTTTTTGCTACTAGCGCATGGAGTAAGGCATGTATACTATTATCACAAGATAAGAAAGGTGCGATCATACCAAAGATTAATGCACCGGATCCCATCGGGTCCGCACCTCTTGGGCGAAGTCCTCGACGGGTGACCTGCGGGACCTCTCGTGTTTTTTATTTTAGTTTATATTTTTTGCGCAATTTTTCTAAAAAGTGTACGTATAACGCTCTCATATGTTTTCCTACCCGCGATGCTACTCGTGATCCACTTAATTTTTTCAGATTTTTGGGCCAAGAACCCGTAGCAAACCGAGCAAGTCGACCTAAAACCGATTTTTTGCTACTAGCGCATGGAGAAGGCATGTATACTATTATCACAAGATAAGTTGAAAGGTGCGATCATACCAAAGACTAATGCACCTGATCCCATCGTAACTCCGCAGCTTAAGCGCGCTTGGGCGCAGAGTAGTATGGATGGGTGACCTCCTAGGAAGTCCTCGTGTTGCACCTCATTTTTTATTTTAGTTTATATTTTTTGCGCAATTTTTCGGAAAAAGTGTACGATAACGTTTCTCATATGTTTTCCTACCCGCGATGCTACTCGTGATCCACTTAATTTTTTCGGATTTTTTGGGCCAAGAACCGAGGAGAAACCGAGCAAGTTGACCCAAAACCGATTTTTTGCTACTAGCGCATGGAGAAGGCATGTATACTATTATCACAAGATAAGTTGACAGTGCGATCATACCAAAGACTAATGCACCTGATCCCATCGTAACTCCGCAGTTAAGCGTGCTTGGGCGAGAGTAGTACTGGGATGGGTGACCTCCTAGGAAGTCCTCGTGTTGCACCTCTTTTTTTATTTTAGTTTATATTTTTTTGCGCAATTTTTCTAAAAAGTGTACGATAACGTTCTCATATGTTTTCCTACCGCGATGCTACTCGCGATCCACTTAATTTTTTCGGATTTTTAGGCCAAGAACCGAGGAGAAACCGAGCAAGTTGACCTAAAACCGATTTTTTGCTACTAGCGCATGGAGAAGGCATGTATACTATTATCACAAGATAAGTTGACAAAGCGATCATACCAAAGACTAATGCACCGGATCCCATCAACTCCGCAGCTTAAGCGTGCTTGGGCGAGAGTAGTATCGGATGGGTGACCTCCGGGAAGTCCTCGTGTTGCACCTCTTTTTTATTTTAGTTTATATTTTTTGCGCAATTTTTCGGAAAAGTGTACGATAACGTTCTCATATGTTTTCCTACCCGCGATGCTACTCGTGATCCACTTAATTTTTTCGGATTTTTTAGGCCAAGAACCGAGCAAACCGAGCAAGTCGACCTAAAACCGATTTTTGCTACTAGCGCATGGAGAAGGCATGTATACTATTATCACAAGATAAGTTGACAAAGCGATCATACCAAAGACTAATGCACCGTGATCCCATCAAACTCCGCAGCTTAAGCGCGCTTGGGCAGAGTAGTACCGGATGGGTGACCTCCCGGGAAGTCCTCGTGGTTGCACCTCTCTTTTGATTTTAGTTTATATTTTTTGCGCAATTTTTCGGAAAAAGTGTACGATAACGATCTCATATGTTTTCCTACCCGCGATGCTACTCGTGATCCACTTAATTTTTTTTCGGATTTTTGGGCCAAGAACCCGAGGAGGAAACCGAGCAAGTCGACCTAAACCGATTTTTTGCTACTAGCGCATGGAGAAGGCATGTATACTATTATCACAAGATAAGTTGACAAAGCGATCATACCAAAGCACTAATGCACCGGATCCCATCAGAACTCCGCAGTTAAGCGTGCTTGGGCGAGAGTAGTACTGGGATGGGTGACCTCCTAGGAAGTCCTCGTGTTGCACCTCTTTTTTGATTTTAGTTTATATTTTTTGCGCAATTTTTCGGAAAAAGTGTACGATAACGTTCTCATATGTTTTCCCTACCCGCGATGCTACTCGTGATCCACTTAATTTTTTTCTCGATTTTTGGGCCAAGAACCGGAGGAGCAAACCGAGCAAGTTGACCCAAAACCGATTTTTTGCTACTAGCGCATGGAGAAGGCATGTATACTATTATCACAAGATAAGTTGACAAAGCGATCATACCAAAGACTAATGCACCGTGATCCCATCAAAACTCCGCAGCTTAAGCTGCTTGGGTGAGAGTAGTACTGGGATGGGTGACCTCCTGGGAAGTCCTCGTGTTGCACCTCATTTTTGATTTTAGTTTATATTTTTTGCGCAATTTTTCGGAAAAAGTGTACGATAACGTTCTCAAATGTTTTCCTACCCGCGATGCTACTCGTGATCCACTTAATTTTTTCGATTTTTGGGCCAAGAACCGAGGAGCAAACCGAGCAAGTTGACCCAAACCGATTTTTTGCTACTAGCGCATGGAGAAGGCATGTATACTATTATCACAAGATAAGTTGACAAAGCGATCATACCAAAGACTAATGCACCGGATCCCATCAAACTCCGTAGTTAAGCGTGCTTGGGTGAGAGTAGTACTGGGATGGGTGACCTCCTAGGAAGTCCTCGTGTTGCACCTCTTTTTTGATTTTAGTTTATATTTTTTGCGCAATTTTTCTAAAAAGTGTACGATAACGTTTCTCAAATGTTTTCCTACCCGCGATGCTACTCGCGATCCACTTAATTTTTTCGGATTTTTTGGGGCCAAGAACCTGAGGAGGAAACCGAGCAAGTTGACCTAAAACCGATTTTTTGCTACTAGCGCATGGAGAAGGCATGTATACTATTATCACAAGATAAGTTGACAAAGCGATCATACCAAAGACTAATGCACCTGATCCCATCAACTCCGCAGCTTAAGCGTGCTGGGCGCAGAGTAGTATCGGGATGGGTGACCTCCTAGGAAGTCCTCGTGGTTGCACCTCTTTTTTATTTTAGTTTATATTTTTTGCGCAATTTTTCTAAAAAGTGTACTATAACGCTCTCATATGTTTTCCTACCCGCGATGCTACTCGCGATCCACTTAATTTTTTCGGATTTTTAGGCCAAGAACCTGAGGAGCAAACCGAGCAAGTTGACCAAAACCGATTTTTTGCTACTAGCGCATGGAGAAGGCATGTATACTATTATCACAAGATAAGTTGACAGTGCGATCATACCAAAGACTAATGCACCGGATCCCATCGTAACTCCGCAGCTTAAGCGTGTTTGGCGCAGAGTAGTACGGGACGGGTGACCTCTCGGAAGTCCTCGTGTTGCACCTATTTTTTGATTTTAGTTTATATTTTTTGCGCAATTTTTCGGAAAAAGTGTACGATAACGCTCTCATATGTTTTCCTACCCGCGATGCTACTCGTGGATCCACTTAATTTTTTTCGATTTTTTGGGCCAAGAACCGAGCAAACCGAGCAAGTCGACCTAAACCGATTTTTTGCTACTAGCGCATGGAGAAGGCATGTATACTATTATCACAAGATAAGTTGACAAAGCGATCATACCAAAGACTAATGCACCGTGATCCCATCAAAACTCCACAGCTTAAGCGTGCTTGGGTGAGAGTAGTATCTGGATGGGTGACTCCTAGGAAGTCCTCGTGTTGCACCTCTTTTTTGATTTTAGTTTATATTTTTTGCGCAATTTTTCTAAAAAGTGTACGATAACGTTTCTCATATGTTTTCCTACCCGCGATGCTACTCGTGATCCACTTAATTTTTTCGGATTTTTTGGGCCAAGAACCGAGGAGCAAACCGAGCAAGTTGACTCTAAAACCGATTTTTTGCTACTAGCGCATGGAGAAGGCATGTATACTATTATCACAAGATAAGTTGACAAAAAGCGATCATACCAAAGACTAATGCACCGATCCCATCAAAACTCCGCAGCTTAAGCGTGCTTGGGTGAGAGTAGTATCTGGATGGGTGACCTCCTAGGAAGTCCTCGTGGTTGCACCTCTTTTTTATTTTAGTTTATATTTTTTGGCGCAATTTTTCTAAAAAGTGTACGATAACGCTCTCATATGTTTTCCTACCCGCGATGCTACTCGCGATCCACTTAATTTTTCGGATTTTTTGGGCCAAGAACCGAGGAGGAAACCGAGCAAGTCGACCTAAACCGATTTTTTGCTACTAGCGCATGGAGAAGGCATGTATACTATTATCACAAGATAAGTTGACAAAGCGATCATACCAAAGACTAATGCACCCGATCCCATCAACTCCGCAGCTAAGCGCGCTTGGGCGCAGAGTAGTAATGGATGGGTGACCTCCTAGGAAGTCCTCGTGTTGCACCTCTTTTTTGATTTTAGTTTATATTTTTTGGCGCAATTTTTCGGAAAAAGTGTACGATAACGCTCTCATATGTTTTCCTACTCCACGATGCTACTCGTGATCCACTTAATTTTTTCTCGATTTTTTGGGCCAAGAACCGAGCAAACCGAGCAAGTCGACCTAAAACCGATTTTTTGCTACTAGCGCATGGAGAAGGCATGTATACTATTATCACAAGATAAGTTGACAAAGCGATCATACCAAAGACTAATGCACCGGATCCCATCAAAACTCCGCAGTTAAGCGTGCTTGGGTGAGAGTAGTACTGGGATGGGTGACCTCCTAGGAAGTCCTCGTGTTGCACCTCTTTTTGATTTTAGTTTATATTTTTTTGCGCAATTTTTCTAAAAAGTGTACGATAACGCTCTCATATGTTTTCCCTACCCGCGATGCTACTCGTGATCCACTTTTTTTTCGGATTTTTGGGCCAAGAACCGAGGAGCAAACCGAGCAAGTTGACCTAAACCGATTTTTTGCTACTAGCGCATGGAGAAGGCATGTATACTATTATCACAAGATAAGTTGACAAAGCGATCATACCAAAGACTAATGCACCGTGATCCCATCAAAACTCCCACGCTTAAGCGTGTTTGGGTGAGAGTAGTATCGGGATGGGTGACCTCCTAGGAAGTCCTCGTGTTGCACCTCTTTTTGATTTTAGTTTATATTTTTTGCGCAATTTTTCGGAAAAAGTGTACGATAACGCTCTCATATGTTTTCCTACCCGCGATGCTACTCGTGATCCACTTAATTTTTTCGGATTTTTCGGGCCAAGAACCGAGGAGCAAACCGAGCAAGTTGACCTAAAACCGATTTTTTGCTACTAGCGCATGGAGAAGGCATGTATACTATTACCACAAGATAAGTTGACAAAGCGATCATACCAAAGACTAATGCACCTGATCCCATCGTAACTCCGCAGCTTAAGCGTGTTTTTGGCAGAGAGTAGCATCGGGATGGGTGACCTCCTAGGAAGTCCTCGTGTTGCACCTCTTTTTTATTTTAGTTTATATTTTTTGCGCAATTTTTCTAAAAAGTGTACGATAACGTTTCTCATATGTTTTCCTACTCCGCGATGCTACTCGCGATCCACGAATTTTTTCGGATTTTTTGGGCCAAGAACCGGAGGAGGAAACCGAGCAAGTTGACCCAAAACCGATTTTTTGCTACTAGCGCATGGAGAAGGCATGTATACTATTATCACAAGATAAGTTGACAAAAAGCGATCATACCAAAGACTAATGCACCTGATCCCATCAACTCCGCACTAAGCGTGCTTGGGCGAGAGTAGTACTGGACGGGTGACCTCCCCGGGAAGTCCTCGTGTTGCACCTCTTTTTGATTTTAGTTTATATTTTTTGCGCAATTTTTCTAAAAAGTGTACGATAACGTTTCTCATATGTTTTCCCTACTCCGCGATGCTACTCGTGATCCACTTAATTTTTTTCTCGATTTTTGGGCCAAGAACCGAGCAAACCGAGCAAGTCGACCTAAAACCGATTTTTTGCTGCTACTAGCGCATGGAGAAGGCATGTATACTATTATCACAAGATAAGTTGACAAAGCGATCATACCAAAGACTAATGCACCGATCCCATCAAAACTCCGCAGCTTAAGCGTGCTTTGGGTGAGAGTAGTATCTGGATGGGTGACCTCCTAGGAAGTCCTCGTGGTTGCACCTCTTTTTGATTTTAGTTTATATTTTTTGCGCAATTTTTCGGAAAAAGTGTACGATAACGCTCTCATATGTTTTCCTACCCGCGATGCTACTCGTGATCCACTTAATTTTTTCGGATTTTTGGGCCAAGAACCGAGGAGCAAACCGAGCAAGTCGACCTAAACCGATTTTTTGCTACTAGCGCATTGAGAAGGCATGTATACTATTACCACAAGATAAGTTGACAAAGCGATCATACCAAAGACTAATGCACCGGATCCCATCGTAACTCCGCAGCTTAAGCGTGTTTGGGCGAGAGTAGCATCGGGATGGGTGACTCCTAGGAAGTCCTCGTGTTGCACCTCTTTTTTATTTTAGTTTATATTTTTTGCGCAATTTTTCTGAAAAAGTGTACGATAACGTTCTCATATGTTTTCCTACTCCGCGATGCTACTCGCGATCCACTTAATTTTTCGGATTTTCGGGCCAAGAACCCGAGGAGGAAACCGAGCAAGTCGACCTAAACCGATTTTTTACTACTAGCGCATGGAGAAGGCATGTATACTATTATCACAAGATAAGTTGACAAAGCGATCATACCAAAGACTAATGCACCGGATCCCATCGTAACTCCGCACTAAGCGTGCTTGCGCAGAGTAGTATCGGGATGGGTGACCTCCCCGGGAAGTCCTCGTGTTGCACCTCTTTTTGATTTTAGTTTATATTTTTTGCGCAATTTTTCGGAAAAAGTGTACGATAACGCTCTCATATGTTTTCCCCACCCACATGCTACTCGTGATCCACTTAATTTTTTTCGATTTTTTGGGCCAAGAACCGGAGCAAACCGAGCAAGTTGACCCAAAACCGATTTTTTGCTACTAGCGCATGGAGAAGGCATGTATACTATTACTACGCATAAGTTGACAGGTGCGATCATACCAGCACTAATGCACCAGATCCCATCAAAACTCCGCAGTTAAGCGTGCTTGGGTGAGAGTAGTACTGGGATGGGTGACCTCCTAGGAAGTCCTCGTGTTGCACCTCTTTTTTGATTTTAGTTTATATTTTTTGCGCAATTTTTCGGAAAAAGTGTACGATAACGTTCTCATATGTTTTCCCTACCCGCGATGCTACTCGTGATCCACGAAATTTTTCGGATTTTTGGGCCAAGAACCGAGGAGCAAACCGAGCAAGTCGACCTAAACCGATTTTTTGCTACTAGCACATGGAGAAGGCATGTATACTATTACCACGCATAAGTTGACAGTTCGATCATACCAAAGACTAATGCACCGATCCCACGTAACTCCGCAGCTTAAGCGTGCTTGGGCGAGAGTAGTACTCGAATGGGTGACTCCCGGGAAGTCCTCGTGTTGCACCTCTTTTTTGATTTTAGTTTATATTTTTGGCGCAATTTTTCTGAAAAAGTGTACTATAACGTTCTCATATGTTTTCCTACCGCGATGCTACTCGTGATCCACTTAATTTTTTCTCGATTTTTGGGCCAAGAACCGAGCAAACCGAGCAAGTTGACCCAAAACCGATTTTTTGCTACTAGCGCATGGAGAAGGCATGTATACTATTATCACGCATAAGTTGACAGTGCGATCATACCAAAGACTAATGCACCGGATCCCATCGTAACTCCGCAGCTTAAGCGTGCTTGGGCGAGAGTAGTATCGGGATGGGTGACCTCCGGGAAGTCCTCGTGGTTGCACCTCTTTTTTTATTTTAGTTTATATTTTTTGCGCAATTTTTCTAAAAGTGTACGATAACGCTCTCATATGTTTTCCTACCCGCGATGCTACTCGTGATCCACTTAATTTTTTTCGATTTTTGGGCTAAGAACCGAGCAAACCGAGCAAGTCGACCCAAAATCGATTTTTTGCTACTAGCGCATGGAGAAGGCATGTATACTATTACCACAAGATAAGTTGACAGTTCGATCATACCAAAGACTAATGCACCGGATCCCACGTAACTCCGCAGCTTAAGCGTGCTTGGGCGAGAGTAGCATCGAATGGGTGACCTCCGGGAAGTCCTCGTGTTGCACCTCTTTTTGATTTTAGTTTATATTTTTTGCGCAATTTTTCGGAAAAAGTGTACGATAACGTTTCATATGTTTTCCTACCCGCGATGCTACTCGTGATCCATTTAATTTTTTTTCGGGGCCAAGAACCGAGCAAACCGAGCAAGTTGACCTAAAACCGATTTTTTGCTACTAGCGCATGGAGAATGCATGTATACTATTATCACAAGATAAGTTGACAAAGCGATCAAACCAAAGACTAATGCACCGGATCCCATCGTAACTCCGCAGCTTAAGCGCGGTTTGGCGCAGAGTAGTATCGGATGGGTGACCTCCCGAAGTCCTCGTGTTGCACCTCTTTTTGATTTTAGTTTATATTTTTTGCGCAATTTTTCGGAAAAAGTGTACGATAACGCTCTCATATGTTTTCCCTACCCGCGATGCTACTCGTGATCCACTTAATTTTTTCGATTTTTGGGCCAAGAACCGAGGAGGAAACCGAGCAAGTCGAATCAAAACCGATTTTTTGCTACTAGCGCATGGAGAAGGCATGTATACTATTACCGCGCATAAGTTGACAGTGCGATCATACCAAAGACTAATGCACCGATCCCATCGTAACTCCGCAGTTAAGCTGCTTGGGTGAGAGTAGTATCGGATGGGTGACCTCCAGGGAAGTCCTCGTGTTGCACCTCTTTTTGATTTTAGTTTATATTTTTTGCGCAATTTTTCTGAAAAGTGTACGTATAACGCTCTCATATGTTTTCCCTACCCGCGATGCTACTCGCGGATCCACTTAATTTTTTTCGATTTTTGGGCCAAGAACCGGAGCAAACCGAGCAAGTCGACCTAAACCGATTTTTTGCTACTAGCGCATGGAGTAAGGCATGTATACTATTATCACAAGATAAGTTGACAAAAAGTATCATACCAAAGACTAATGCACCGATCCCATCGTAACTCCGCAGCTTGCGTGTTTGGGCGAGAGTAGTACTGGATGGGTGACCTCCGAAGTCCTCGTGTTGCACCTCTTTTTTATTTTAGTTTATATTTTTTGCGCAATTTTTCTAAAAGTGTACGATAACGTTTCTCATATGTTTTCCTACCCGCGATGCTACTCGTGATCCATTTAATTTTTTCTCGATTTTTTGGGCCAAGAACCCGAGCAAACCGAGCAAGTTGACCCAAACCGATTTTTTGCTACTAGCGCATGGAGAAGGCATGTATACTATTATCGCAAGATAAGTTGACAGTGCGATCATACCAAAGACTAATGCACCGTGATCCCATCAAAACTCCGCAGCTTAAGCGTGCTTGGGTGAGAGTAGATCGGGATGGGTGACCTCCTAGGAAGTCCTCGTGTTGCACCTCTTTTTGATTTTAGTTTATATTTTTTGCGCAATTTTTCTAAAAAGTGTACGATAACGCTCATATGTTTTCCTACTCCGCGATGCTACTCGTGATCCACTTAATTTTTTTCGATTTTTGGGCCAAGAACCCGAGGAGCAAACCGAGCAAGTTGACCTAAAACCGATTTTTTGCTACTAGCGCATGGAGAAGGCATGTATACTATTATCACAAGATAAGTTGACAAAGCGATCATACCAAAGACTAATGCACCGGATCCCATCGTAACTCCGCAGCTAAGCTGTTTGGGCGAGAGTAGTACTGGATGGGTGACCTCCTAGGAAGTCCTCGTGTTGCACCTCTTTTTTATTTTAGTTTATATTTTTTGCGCAATTTTTCTAAAAAGTGTACGATAACGTTTCATATGTTTTCCTACCCGCGATGCTACTCGCGATCCACTTAATTTTTTTTCGGATTTTTTCCTGAGGAGGGGCCAAGAACCGAGGAGGAAACCGAGCAAGTTGACTCCAAAACCGATTTTTTACTACTAGCGCATGGAGAAGGCATGTATACTATTATCACAAGATAAGTTGACAAAGCGATCATACCAAAGACTAATGCACTCGATCCCATCGTAACTCCGCAGCTTAAGCGTGCTTGGGCGAGAGTAGCATGGATGGGTGACCTCCCGGGAAGTCCTCGTGTTGCACCTCTTTTTGATTTTAGTTTATATTTTTGGCGCAATTTTTCTAAAAAGTGTACGATAACGCTCTCATATGTTTTCCCTACCCGCGATGCTACTCGTGATCCACTTAATTTTTTTTCGATTTTTCGGGCCAAGAACCCGAGCAAACCGAGCAAGTTGACTCTAAAACCGATTTTTTGCTACTAGCGCATGGAGAAGGCATGTATACTATTACTACGCATAAGTTGACAAAGCGATCATACCAAAGACTAATGCACCGATCCCATCAAACTCCGCAGCTTAAGCGCGTTTGGGTGAGAGTAGTATCGGATGGGTGACCTCCTAGGAAGTCCTCGTGGTTGCACCTCTTTTTTATTTTAGTTTATATTTTTATGCAATTTTTCGGAAAAAGTGTACGATAACGTTTCTCATATGTTTTCCCTACCCGCGATGCTACTCGTGATCCACTTAATTTTTCGGATTTTCGGGGCTAAGAACCCGAGGAGCAAACCGAGCAAGTCGACCCAAAACCGATTTTTTGCTACTAGCACATGGAGAAGGCATGTATACTATTACCACAAGATAAGTTGACAGTGCTATCATACCAAAGACTAATGCACCTGATCCCATCGTAACTCCGCAGCTTAAGCTAAGCTTGGGCGAGAGTAGTATCGATGGGTGACCTCCCGGGAAGTCCTCGTGTTGCACCTCTTTTTTATTTTAGTTTATATTTTTTGCGCAATTTTTCTAAAAAGTGTACGATAACGCTCTCATATGTTTTCCCTACCGCGATGCTACTCGTGATCCACTTAATTTTTTTCGATTTTTTGGGCTAAGAACCGTGAGCAAACCGAGCAAGTCGACTCTAAAATCGATTTTTTTGCTACTAGCGCATGGAGAAGGCTTGTATACTATTACCGCGCATAAGTTGACAAAGTTCGATCATACCAAAGACTAATGCACCGGATCCCACGTAACTCCGCAGCTTAAGCGCGGTGGTTGGGCGAGAGTAGTAATCGAATGGGTGACCTCCCGGAAGTCCTCGTGTTGCACCTCTTTTTGATTTTAGTTTATATTTTTTGGCGCAATTTTTCTGAAAAAGTGTACGATAACGCTCTCATATGTTTTCCTACCCGCGATGCTACTCGTGATCCACGAATTTTTTCGGATTTTTGGGCCAAGAACCGGAGCAAACCGAGCAAGTTGACCTAAAACCGATTTTTTTGCTACTAGCGCATGGAGAATGCATGTATACTATTATCGCAAGATAAGTTGACAAAGCGATCATACCAAAGACTAATGCACCTGATCCCATCGTAACTCCGCAGCTAAGCTGTGCAAGCCAAGCAGAGTAGTATCGATGGGTGACTCGAGAAGTCCTCGTGTTGCACTCTCTTTTTTATTTTAGTTTATATTTTTTGCGCAATTTTTCTGAAAAAAGTGTACGATAACGCTTTCATATGTTTTCCTACCGCGATGCTACTCGTGATCCACTTAATTTTTTCGGATTTTTTTGGGCTAAGAACCGAGCAAACCGAGCAAGTTGACCCAAAACCGATTTTTTGCTACTAGCGCATGGAGAATGCATGTATACTATTATCGCGCATAAGTTGACAGTTCGATCATACCAAAGACTAATGCACCTGATCCCATCGTAACTCCGCAGCTTAAGCGTGTGTATACTATTATGGGCGAGTAGTATGGACGGGTGACTCGGGAAGTCCTCGTGGTTGCACCTCTTTTTTTATTTTAGTTTATATTTTTTGCGCAATTTTTCTAAAAGTGTACGATAACGCTCATATGTTTTCCTACCCGCGATGCTACTCGTGGATCCACTTAATTTTTTCGGATTTTTCGGGCCAAGAACCGAGGAGGAAACCGAGCAAGTTGACCTAAAACCGATTTTTTTGCTACTAGCGCATGGAGAAGGCATGTATACTATTACCGCGCATAAGTTGATGAAAAGCGATCATACCAAAGACTAATGCACCGATCCCATCGTAACTCCGCAGCTTAAGCGTGCTTTGGGAGAGAGTAGACGGGATGGGTGACCTCCTAGGAAGTCCTCGTGTTGCACCTCTTTTTTATTTTAGTTTATATTTTTTGCGCAATTTTTCGGAAAAGTGTACGATAACGCTCTCATATGTTTTCCCTACCCGCGATGCTACTCGTGATCCACTTAATTTTTTCGATTTTTCGGGCTAAGAACCGAGCAAACCGAGCAAGTCGACCCAAACCGATTTTTTGCTACTAGCGCATGGAGAAGGCATGTATACTATTATCGCATAAGTTGACAAAGCGATCATACCAAAGACTAATGCACCGGATCCCACGTAACTCCGCAGCTAAGCTGCAGCCGGGTGAGAGTAGTACTGGATGGGTGACCTCTTTGGGAAGTCCTCGTGGTTGCACCTCTTTTTTATTTTAGTTTATATTTTTGGCGCAATTTTTCGGAAAAAGTGTACGATAACGCTCTCATATGTTTTCCTACCCGCGATGCTACTCGTGATCCACTAATTTTTTCGGATTTTTGGGCTAAGAACCGAGAGCAAACCGAGCAAGTTGACTAAAAACCGATTTTTTGCTACTAGCGCATGGAGAAGGCATGTATACTATTACCGCGCAGAAGTTGACAAAGTTCGATCATACCAAAGACTAATGCACCTGATCCCATCGTAACTCCGCAGCTTAAGCTGCGTTTCGCGCGAGAGTAAGATCGGATGGGTGACCTCCGGGAAGTCCTCGTGGTTGCACCTCTTTTTGATTTTAGTTTATATTTTTTGCGCAATTTTTCTAGAAAAAGTGTATGTATAACGCTCTCATATGTTTTCCTACCCGCGATGCTACTCGTGGATCCACTTAATTTTTTCGGATTTTTGGGCCAAGAACCTGAGCAAACCGAGCAAGTTGATTCAAAACCGATTTTTTGCTACTAGCGCATGGAGAAGGCATGTATACTATTACCGCGCATAAGTTGACAGTGCGATCATACCAAAGACTAATGCACCGATCCCATCGTAACTCCGCAGCTTAAGCGTGCTTGGGCGAGTAGTATCGGGATGGGTGACCTCCCGGAAGTCCTCGTGTTGCACCTCTTTTTGATTTTAGTTTATATTTTTGGCGCAATTTTTCGGAAAAAGTGTACGATAACGCTCTCATATGTTTTCCTACCCGCGATGCTACTCGTGGATCCACTTAATTTTTTTCGATTTTTTGGGCCAAGAACCGAGGAGGAAACCGAGCAAGTTGACCTAAAACCGATTTTTTGCTACTAGCGCATGGAGAAGGCATGTATACTATTATCGCGCATAAGTTGACAAAGCGATCATACCAAAGACTAATGCACCGGATCCCATCGTAACTCCGCAGCTTAAGCGTGCTTGGGTGAGAGTAGTATCTGGATGGGTGACCTCCTAGGAAGTCCTCGTTGCACCTCTTTTTGATTTTAGTTTATATTTTTTGGCGCAATTTTTCGGAAAAAGTGTACGATAACGCTTCTCATATGTTTTCCCTACCCGCGATGCTACTCGTGATCCATTTAATTTTTTCGATTTTTTGGGCCAAGAACCGAGCAAACCGAGCAAGTCGAATCAAAACCGATTTTTTGCTACTAGCGCATGGAGAAGGCATGTATACTATTATCACAAGATAAGTTGACAGTGCGATCA
This sequence comes from Oxytropis ochrocephala, assembly GCA_020916435.1. Taxonomy (NCBI): domain Eukaryota; kingdom Viridiplantae; phylum Streptophyta; class Magnoliopsida; order Fabales; family Fabaceae; genus Oxytropis; species Oxytropis ochrocephala. The sequence continues at coordinate 99,776 of JAJHUT010000067.1, forward strand.
TACCAAAGACTAATGCACCGATCCCATCAAAACTCCGCAGCTTAAGCGTGCTTGGGTGAGAGTAGCATCGGGATGGGTGACTCCTAGGAAGTCCTCGTGTTGCACCTCTTTTTGATTTTAGTTTATATTTTTTGCGCAATTTTTCTGAAAAAGTGTACGATAACGCTCTCATATGTTTTCCCTACCCGCGATGCTACTCGTGATCCACTTATTTTTTCGGATTTTTTTGGGCCAAGAACCGAGGAGCAAACCGAGCAAGTTGACCTAAACCGATTTTTTGCTACTAGCGCATGGAGAAGGCATGTATACTATTATCACAAGATAAGTTGACAAAGCGATCATACCAAAGACTAATGCACCTGATCCCATCGTAACTCCGCAGCTTAAGCGTGTTGGGCGAGAGTAGTATCGGGATGGGTGACCTCCTAGGAAGTCCTCGTGTTGCACCTCTTTTTGATTTTAGTTTATATTTTTTGCGCAATTTTTCTAAAAAGTGTACGATAACATTCTCATATGTTTTCCTACCCGCGATGCTACTCGTGGATCCACTTAATTTTTTCGGATTTTTTGGGCCAAGAACCGAGGAGGAAACCGAGCAAGTTGACCTAAAAACCGATTTTTTGCTACTAGCGCATGGAGAAGGCATGTATACTATTACCACAAGATAAGTTGACAGTGCGATCATACCAAAGACTAATGCACCGGATCCCATCAAACTCCGCAGCTTAAGCGTGTTTGGGAGAGTAGTAATCGGGATGGGTGACCTCCTAGGAAGTCCTCGTGTTGCACCTCTTTTTGATTTTAGTTTATATTTTTTGCGCAATTTTTCTAAAAAGTGTACGATAACGTTTCTCATATGTTTTCCTACCACATGCTACTCGTGGATCCACTTAATTTTTCGGATTTTTTGGGCCAAGAACCGAGGAGCAAACCGAGCAAGTCGACCTAAACCGATTTTTTGCTACTAGCGCATGGAGAAGGCATGTATACTATTACTA
>JAJHUT010000048.1:0-139664 GCA_020916435.1 Oxytropis ochrocephala
AGTTATCCCCATCCTCACGGACATCACCGGGAAAAGAAGTCAAATCTCTGAACACCCGCCATTTAATTGCTGCGAGAAAACAAGATGCGTTAGCGACGCATAAACAATTTGAAGAAAGCAAATAAATCTTAAAACTTCTACCAATAGCCGCTTTGATCGCCTTTGTGCCACGGGCGCCTACTATCTTATTGATTTTAATCGACCACCTTGGGCGCAAGAGGCGATTCCACTTTGAGCTGCGGATCGTATCAGCGTCCCCGATATTGAGCTCGATTTCCTTATAAGAATCGCCGAGTTTCTTTAAAAATGGTCATATGACCGGGACGGTCGGCAAGGGGCGTCGGCAGATTTTTCCGGTATCAAAGTGGCTATCCCTTTCATCGCTTCCATCGGTATGCGGGCGGCCCGGAAGAAGTCGTTTTTCCACCCGCTTGGCAAAGACTCCATGTGCGGCTTGAAAAAGTTGTATTGCGACTGTTTTTGGAGAGGCGGCCTCTTTACGGATCCGCTTTGGTACCGGGCTCATAGAGATAGCTCATCTCCATGAGGGTAAAAATAGCCTCAATGAGACCCGCCCAATGGCTGTTAGGGCGTCCTCGTAACCTTGAATGAACGCCTGGCGTTCGGGTTTAAGTGGGAGGTGCGACCTTAAGGTGGCGGAGGACTTGTCGTTGAAATTTCGTAAAGGGAGGGGCGATCCCCATCCGCTCAAAGACGACCGGTACATCGTAAATTTTAGCTCATCATGCCAGTCGCTATGTTCTCATCCTTTTCCATGCCCTCCACCCTTGACCTTCAACATAAAAGCTGCGGCGGTCAAATCTTTGTTCGTCAGAGGAATGGCGCGGACTTTACTCCTATGATTCCTTAAGATTTGAAACCAAGACATATCTTGCTCGGCCGCCATGTCGGGATCAATCCGTTCGGCCCCAAAGCGCGTCTTGAAAGCAGCGGGCACGCGACTTGCAAGGGCACGGGATTCTCAGCGGCTGAACACCGGATCGTAGTCTCGGAAAGAAAAGAGGTCGAACATTCCGCGATTTCCCGGGGTTTGGAACCACCTCGGCTCGGTCGGACATTCGAGAGGACTCGGAAGGCGACATCGAGATCGAACTCGAAGTTCAGGCGACCCGCTTTTGGATTTCAAGAGCGACCTATCTCGGCCGGGTGATTCATCTCTCGAAGGGGCGGCGACCTCACTGGAGGAGTGCTCGGTTGAGCCATTGCTTTAGCTATAGACACGGTAGGGCTCCGGAGATTCGGCGAGTTTGTTTTGTCCGGGCCGAGTAAACTGCGAGAGAGGAAGCGGTCAAGATCGAGCACCACGATTAGAGGCGACACGAGTCGTCCCCAGGCACTACTACCCCTCCATTGGTTGGAATGTAAAAAGAAAAATATATATATATAAGCGATCAAAGTTAAGGGCGTTCGTGCTACACAAAGCGCGGAAGATGAATGCAGCGCGAGCGCACGCAGGCGGTGTTCCAGGCAGCGGCGGCGAGCGGTAGGCAGCGAGCCGCCGAGGTCGTTTCGAATTTTCAAAGCGAGAGAATGAGGCAAGAGAAAAGGGTGATTTTCTCTAAAGCCCCCACCACCTTATATAGTGGGCCAATGGGCACCTCGAGCCCAAGCGAAGAGACGCACCTCTTCACTTTCTCTCATTAATCATTAATCAATCGGGGAGCGAAGAGACACGCCTTGGGAAGCCAGCGTCACCTTGGAATGCGTGAAAAATCACAAATAGAAATCGGTATCCTCGATTACTCATAGTCGTCGTCGGCCGCAGCTCTTAGGCCGCTTATTGGTTGCAATTGTTTTTTAACATCACTCAGGTCAGCAAATCAAGCCTTAGCCCGCCTCTCAGCGACCCAGGCTTGGGGGGCAACTGTTCCAGAGTGGGCTCAAGGCCCAATGCAGTCCAGCATGGCCCAATAACTACTACTATAAATATGGCACGATTCTCAAGGAGTTAGGTACGTCATTTATTACTATTCACTATTCACTATTGATTCGCGACTTGGCGTCGAGTGTACTCGCGGTACCACCAGTGCGACCTAGACTTTGACACCAAGACGTTCAGCGACCGAGCTACAAGACCATCAGAATCATACCTAGAGATCAGTACGGATCAGTAGCTTTTTTAATTTTATAATTTTTATTGACAAAAAATAATTGTTCTTCTATTATTTAGTGAGTATGGATATGTTTGAAAAAGATTTAAATTTTAGTCCAATTACCATTGTTTCATTTCTCATTAAATTAAGCTATCTAGGTAGTACATGTGTCATAAAATGACATTAGTGAGTTGGGAAGAGTGAAAAGTTTGGGTCATAAAATGACATTAGTACTCTTTGGCCTTGTATTAGGTAGTACATGTGTCAATTAAATGTGAGGGCTAATTTTGGAAGTTTAGTGTTGATGTTTTTGTATATATATATATATTAGATTAGATTAGATTAGATAGATTATCATTGTATCATTTCTCATTAAATTAAGCTATCTAGGTGTCAAATAAAGTGAGAGGCTAAAAATAGAATTTTAAGTGTAGTTTATTAGTATAAATAGATATTAGAAGATATTAAATTAGATAGATAATAATGATAATAGATTTGTAAGGGAGTTTGAATTTGAATTAAAGGTGGAGGGAAAGAGAAAAAAAGTTGGAAAAAGTGAAATTGGGAAAAGTAAAAAGTTGGAAAGAGTGAAAAGTTTGGGCCATAAAATGACATTAATACCCTTTGGCCTTGTATTAGGTAGTATATGTGTCAATTAAATATGAGGCCTAATTTTGGAAGTTTAGTGATGATGTTTTTGTATATATAGATATTAGATTAGATATAATGAGGTCAAAACTCTTCTTTAAAAGTTGTAACATTGTTGGGTTCGGACTCAAGCCCTCCGATTAAATTGGAAAGACATGTATTTCAATCTAAAGTGATTCTATTTTTGCTTATTAATAAATTCAAAAGAGTTAAATGGTTAAATGTCTTGTTTTCTCACTTCCACATTTATTGATACATTCTTTTTTTAAAAGACATTTATTGATACATTTAATAATTACTTTGGTCAAAAAATTAATTACTTTACAAATCCTTAAACTAATGGGAAATTTTTAGTAGATTATTGAATAAATAATTTATAAGTATATTCTTATATACTAATAGAATCTTTGAACATTTAATTTTTTTGGGTTGGATCATTGTTGGCTACTTATAGAGTGTCTCAACGCATTCAACGAAAGATTAATCTCTACTCGTGCTTAGGATCAAATTTCGTACTAACCAACAACGAGTTTGTCCACTGCGCGAATCGAACACAAGAGCACCGAGTCAGCCCTCATATCTAAGAGTAGATTATGCCACTGGACCAACGATGTTGGTTAATATTCTTTTAAATGATTTGTAATTAAAGTCACTAATCTTTTAAATAATTTGTAGTTGAATTCAATCTCTAAAAACATAGACTTAATTACAAGTTATTTATTAACGAGATTAAGCCTCTACTTGGCAAGTCTCGCCCGCTAGCAAATAGTGAATATGCACTAAAACAGATTTAAGGATTTGCAGCGTTTTTTTTTTGGCATTGGTAGCGTTTTAAAACGCTAGAAAAGCTGGCGCTACTGATGCGTACCCCCCATTAGTAGCGTTTTAAAAACGCTAGGGATTGTCAGAAATGCGTAGCGTTTTGAAATAAAACGATGCAGATCTTCCTTAGCGTGTTTTGGACATACGTAGCGTTTTTAAAAAAACACTAGCCTTTGACCCAGCGTGTTTCGCTCATACGTAGCGTTTTATTTAAAAACGCTAGCCATTTTGTAATGTAATGTTGTCCATACCTAGCGTTTTCTGTAAAACGCTAGGGATCCTCTAGCGCATTTTGTCCATACCTAGCGTTTTCTATAAAACGCTAGGGATCCTCTAGTGCATTTTGTCCATACCTAGCGTTTTATCTATAAAGCGCTAGGTGATGAATGATTTTTAATTTCATTTCTAGCGTTTTCTCTAAAAACGCTACGTGATTGATTGATTTTTAATTTCATTTGTAGCGTTTTTTTCTTTAAAACGCTACCTATTCTTGATTTTTTTAAATATTTTTTTATTTTTTTATTCTCCTTTTAATTACAAGTTATAAATTCATTCCTCGCCAACAAAATTCATTCAATATCATTCCAACAAAATTCAGCCAATATCATTACAATCCAATATAGATACACACATATGTACATATCACCAAAAGATCATATTAAACTAACAAGTACTTACAACATAATATATATCCAAATCATACAATATAATAACTAACTAACATTATGAAATTAACTCAAAAGTTGCTACAAAAAGCTAGAAACATAACAACACCACTCCCCCCTTAGTTGTAAGTTGTTCATCAGAGTAATGCTGGATGTGATTACAGTGAGGAAAATACTGAAAAATAAAATGAAATAAAATTAGAATTAAAATGGTTATTAAATGTGAGTAAGTATTATAATATCAATATAAAAAAGAAATCTAAGTAGTTACCTTGATTGGAATTACTACTTTGTCGTGAGTGATAATCTCTCTCATATATCTCATAGTATAGTATCCACAATCATTGTTATTTGGTTGTTTAGGACACTACAAAGTAAAAGATTAGTTAATTAATTGTCACATTTTTATGACCCAAAAATTCAATTAAATTTATAAGAATGTTGATAAAAAACTTACAGTTATCGGTATCTATTTTGTTTTATTCAGAGTATCCCCAATATTTTCTCAAAACACTGAAACGTCATACATATATATAACTAAGTTAAACAAAATACATATATTAAATTATAAAAAATGAGAGGGTTACACATACACACCTGTCAACTATCTGTACTAAGTCTACGTAGACTTTGTAATGACCTTGAAGTGAATCCAGATAGTACACAGTATTTCTCTTAGGGTTTATTGCAAACAATACCCAATGTTGTCTGCAAGTAAATGAATCACCAATGAATATACATTTACACTATAATACAATCCTCAAAATAAATAACCAAGTGATTGAAGACTAAATTTCTCACCCTATATTTAGTGGTGCAAAAAATAAAGATTCATGATCAAAATCTTTCAAGCGATACACAGAGCGTGAAAGGACATAACTTTCAATTTGACTTTTCCTAGCCATAATATCCTCTGGTTTAGCTTGATCAGTGTCCCACACAATCATACACTCTGGGCACAAGAACAAAAACTTTTGTGTCCATTGCGAAGGGACCAGCATCTCATTGTACAAAAACCTATAAATAATATATATACAACTTTCATATCCTCATATATACTCTAATATATACAACTATTGTGTACAAATAATTTAATACATACCTCATATATACTCTAATAACACTCACAGTGGCCCATTCCATGTCATATACAGCTTTCAGATCCTCAACATTGAGAATCACAATCTGTTCCACTCCCACAATTTCATTGGTCGATAAGTTAATAATGTCATCGGGCTTCATTTTTGTAGTCACGTAGACCTTTACATAAGTGATGAACTCCTCGAATTCATCATTGGGAGATTTAACAAGATGTTGGTCTGGGTGTATTTCCTTTCCTTTAATAGAAGGAGATGGTCGGGACACTTTGGTATTGTCGGTGGAAGGGGAAGGTTGAGATCTGACCTTGCTAACACTCTTTTCCTTAGATATTCCTTTTTCGGGTATCTGTATATATTAAAAAAATGATTAGTTAGTTAGCACACATTATATATAACAATGAGTCATTAACTTATTAACAAAAATATTGTCACTTACAACGACAAGTTGTGCAGGCCATGCCACAAAATTACTAAGTGTTTGACCCACAGTAAATATATCCGCACTAACAATTGGAACATGCAATGGTGCAGACCCCTCAATTGAATAGTCTACTCTAACTCTCAAATGGTTTTCAGGCATGGGTAAATTGTGCATTGTGGCACTCAATTGGTTACATAAGATGCCCACTACAACCTTTCGATGTGGGTTTGCAATATATAGCTCACATTCAGCGTTATCCTAAATCAATTATAAAGAAAAATAAATATACATGATAATTTGATCAAATACATATGTACAAAAAACAGGTCGAGTAATAATAAATACTTGTGTTGAAGGGATGATGCGGCTATCTCAAATGCGCTATCTTGGGCGGTGAGGTGCGGCGGGTGATATAGGTGCGGTGGGGGGTGGTGCGGTGGGGATGGTGCATCAATGGATTGTGCGACAAGGGGTTGTGCCAAGAGCGCTTATACATCCATCCTCTTCCATTAATACAACAACATTCTTGGATATCTGGTCATACTGTGCCGCCATCACTTTACATTGCACGCACGCCACGCTATGGCTCTTTTGGCCCAAACACGATTGGTAGGAGGAATGCCATATCCATAACCTCTTTATCGACCTTTATACTCTTCCCTTCCCAAGGCACGAGCAAGGATATCTTGTTCACGAGCAATCTGTTAACTCTCCTTGTGATACAGATTGTGATATGCTTTCCTGATGCACAAATATAAGTATATAATGATCAAAAATGATGATCATATGGATGTATATAATGAGACACAAATTCCAACTTGCTAGGAATCATAAAAATTACAATACTTGAATTTTGGAATACTTACAATTCTGTCCTTGATCTCCTTAGTTTTGGGATCCACAATGTCACCATCTTTGTTTTGTCGGGCCTCTAACCACACAGTACAACGATCAAGGGATTATTGAGTTGGATCTTTCCCCTCTTTCAGTAACTATTTAAGTTTAATAATTGTTAATCAACTGTAAATTAAAAGATTCATTAAATCATAATAAATTAAACTAATTGTGTGTTACCAATCTTTCTTCGAGAACTTGATATCCACTAGAACCTCCTCTATATAATTGTACTAAAGGATTAGAAGCTCTTTCTTTATTAAGCTTTGCTCTTTTTCTATTTAAAAGATAAGTATACATTAATGAATGATATCTAGTTGTCAAAATATATATATATATATATATATATATATATATATATATATATATATATATAACTTAAATAATTAATATACTAACCAAGAAAGCTAGGATCAGTAGTGCGTATATGTACAAATAAACTCCAATCCTCCTTAGTTATAATTAGGAATACAATGGTGGAGGCTCTGTCTGATGGTCCCATCAGAAGTTTGAATACTTTTTCCTACATCACTTCTATAAGCCCGATGCAACCTTCCGACTTCCTTGAGTATCCAATCTTTTGGGTATCATCCACATCAAAGTGTTTCGCTTATACATAAAAATGGATTAAATAAATATAACTAAAAATCACTAAATAAGATTATTAAAGAGGTCTAAAATTATATACCGTATTAAGGACCGAGAAATCATCTTCGAGTTTAGGCAAAACTTTATTATCTTTCTCATTCCAACTTTTAATCGAAATTGGAAACATTTGCTTCACCTTAGTACCAATAAAAGTTATCAAATTTGTGCCGTTCTCTCCAATAGGCAAACCTTTAACACTCCATCTGACCTGCATTAAATCATTAAATAATTAGATAACTTTGAAAGGTAGAGAACAACATTAATAATTAGTAACTTCTTGAATATTTCTCGTGTCCTTTACTTATCAGATGGATGATTTTCCTTTTATTTGTCATTCCACGGGGAGTGACTTCTTTGTGTTTCTATGACCACCCCCATCACCACCCTCATGACTACTGTCATGACCACTCTCATGATCACTAAGTGATGCCATCTGACTTGCAAAACGGCGTGGAAAAAGCTACAATGATCCTGCAAATTGAGGATCATAAAGAGGATGAAGCCAATCACAAAATATCTTCTTAATAAGTATAAAGTATACTTCTGAACATGCTTGATAAACTTTAGTAATTTGCTACATAAGTTCCCAAATTTACAACTGAATTTAATATATCAAAACTCAATGAAATCATGCAAATGAGTGTCTAAATAAGTCTAGTTTTCATAACTATGCCCAGTTTTATGAAATACAATTGGTGTAGCAACTTATGGTTGAACTTTAGATTGCAATTAGTGTTGTATGATAACAGAAAAATAGTAATCAACAAGATAGCAAGACACTCATTCTAACTTTAGATAGCAAGACAACAACTATTCTCCAACTTGTAACACACATTAAGTTGTCAATACTCAGTCAAATCAAATGAATTAGTGCTCAAACTAAAGCAAAATGAATCTAGTTACCAACAAGACAAGAATCATTCAAAACTAAGTTCTACATAAAAAGTTATAATCAAAACACCGTACCTATATCTATACTAATTTGTGCAGAATTTACATTTAGAGTTTGCTCACAAATCCAACATTAACCTTACCCAACTTCAACTGTTATGGAAGCTCAAAATAAAACTAATGTGGGTCTAATTAAAGGAGTAAGAACTCACCTCAAACACTTGTTGAGCAACGTCTATGTTTAGCCAACAAAAAGATGGAGGGAACCGAAGAGGCAAGTGAGAGAGGAAACAGTTTGGAACCGAAGAGACAAAGCATATTGCTGGAGTTTGGAACCGAGGAGAAAAAGCTGGCAATGATGATGGAGAGTGATGAACAAAGATTGATGAACGATGATGATGGAGAGTGATGAACGAAGCTTGATGGCGTGGCGAGTTTTCAAGTTATACAACTTGATCACAGCCAATAATTTTGTGAATTCAGTACAACCCGCATACAATGGTGTCTCTGCATCAGTTATCAACTTCTCAAACATTTCAGGACAATCATTAAGATCCTCTTCAACCACCTTTGCCATCTCTTCAAATTTGTTCGCATCAAATGAATGTGTTCCGGTGTCAACCGGCGGCGCATATCTCTTAGTAATATCATTCATATTTGAAGATTCACCTTTTTTCTCACCGTGCATTATCCAACAAGTGTAACTTTGATCAATTCCATTCGCCTTTAAATGTCGTGCCAACTCCTCTGCAGTAATTGATTTTACATAACAACAACTTAAACAAGGACATTTCATACCACTAGAAGTCCCTAAGCGTTCAACAAAGACAACTCACAAAATAATCCACTCCGTAAGCATACTCCTTGATGCCAGACGATTGGCGGACATCCAATTTCTATCCATAATTTCCAAATATTTATAATAAAATCCACGAGAAGAGAACTTTAACATATGACCCATCAAGCAATTCGAATATAATGAAGAATCAATTCATATAAAAAAACAAACAAAATTTCCTCTTTTAAATTTTTTCAATTCCACTCCTTATTTTCCCAAGCTATATCTATCTCATATTCTATTTCTATTCTCGGTCCTTTGGTCAAGACAAAGGAACCATAGTCTAGTCTTCCAAATAATGAACTTAATTTATGTGTAACAAGAAGAGGCTAGTGGTAAAAAAAGAAGAAGAGTCTAGTGTGCACAAGTGACAAAACTAATATATTTCTAAACTAGAACCCACAATTAATATCTAACAAATTTCCTAATTGTAATTTACAAGAAAAAATTGCAACAAGAGACTATTGTAATTAGAGAAAGGAACGAAATAAAGGAACCCGAAACAGAGAAAGGAACAGAAAACTCACCGATGTTGTCTGAGTGAGAGACTGAGAAAGATGATGTTCACTGAGAGAGATGATTTTCGTTGAGAGAGATGATGTTAATTTGCGTTAGGGTGTTAGGGTTTTGCGTTTCTGGGTGAGTGATTTTGCGTTTCTGGGTGAGTGTGTTCGCTGAGAGAGGGAAGTAGCTCAATAGGAAACGAAAAAAAATTATTTAACCATACCTAGCGTTTTCTAAAAAACGCTAGGGATCTATCTAGCGTGTTTTCTAAATACCTAGTGTTTTGAATAAAAGCGCTAGGGATTTGTCTAGAGTGTTTACTAAATACCTAGCGCTTTCTAAAAAACGCCAGGGATCTATCTAACGTGTTTTCTAATTGGCTAGCGTTTTGAATAAAAGCGCTAGGGATCTGTCTAGCGTGTTTTCTAAATACCTAGCGTTTTCTAAAAACGCTAGGGATCTATCTAGCGTGTTTTCTAATTGGCTAGCGTTTTGAATAAAAGCGCTAGGGATCTGTCTAGCGTGTTTTCTAATACCTAGCGCTTTCTAAAAAACACTAGGGATCTATCTAGCGTGTTTTCTAATTGGCTAGCGTTTTGAATAAAAGCGCTAGGAATCTGTCTAGCGTGTTTTCTAATTGGCTAGCGTTTTGAATAAAAGCGCTAGGGATCTATCTAGCGTGTTACCTAATGGGTAGCGTTTTACCTTAAAACGCTACTAATGGTGTAACGTGTTATTAAAATGGGTAGCATTTTTTTATAAACGCTACTAAAGGTGGCGTTCTCTTTTTACAATTATGGCGTAGTGTATGACTAGCGGGTGACAAGTGTTTGTTAAGCACAAGTGTTTAACGTTTTTAGAGTAGCGTTTAGTTTTTTAAAATCGCTACTTCAAGTAGCGTTTGAGCGGATACATATAGCGTCTCAGTTTTTTTTTTACATTTTTACCTTTATTAGTTTTATTACATTCGTTCTTTGTTCTTATTAAAATAAACCAAATAATTTAATGAGGAATTAAATAAATATTTCGTTTTATGTCATTTTACATTTATCAGTTAGTTTAACAGCTAGTTTTACGAAACACATCATTTGCTATCAGCTAACTTATTCGATATATGTTATCCGCTATCCACACATATGCTATCCGCTAGCTTATCATCTATCTACTACTTTTTACCAAACAAAATCTAAGGATCCAATTACATTTTTATTTGTTCAAGAACCTATTTAAAAATTCTCAGGAATATCCACAGTAATTAAACTTTTAACAAATTAGAAATTTTTAAAACAATTAGAAAATTTGCTAAATTGTTAGTTACTTTATTTCCTAATCGGTGGCTAAATGAATTTCTAAATATAAAATTAGTCACTATTTATTATAAGCATTAAAATCTTTTGGTAAAAATAAAATCATTAAAATTCTTTTAAAAAATGCAATGTGTAGACAGTTTTTTAGTGACATATTTTATATTTAAAAGTTGATTTAGCAACCAATTAGAAAATTTTGTTTTAAATCGGTCTCTATAATGATTAAACTTGTTGGTCTCTAATACCAAAAAAATAATTGTTGGTCTCTAAATTATTTCCTAAATAGCAAAAAATTTAGTAGTGCGAGGACATCGACTCTAGAATGACGGTTGTTATGATCGATTTCTTTGGGAATGAAAGGACCAAACACGAGTAATGTAGTATTTGTTGTGAAATAACTAAGAACAAGTATCGAATAAGAATGTGAAATCTGGGGTCTGTATATTGACCTCAAAGGGTTGTATTTATATTACATCGTACATTAATGGTGATTAATACGATTTATGGTCGAGTTGACCGTTACATTGGAAGATGAGGGATATTTTCCCTCTGATCACTCTTCATTCCTTTCTGGATGAAGTAGGGGCGAGATGCTCATAGTCGGTCGGTCGGCCAGTCATGCAGGAAAGTCCCTTCTTAGCCGAGCGTACATGTCTGTCGACTGATCCAGTTGGGAACAGAGCCCTTTGAGCGTCAAGCGCGGAGCGTGAAGTCGTTCAAAACAAGGGGAGCTCGGTTGTATCGTAGAAATTTGGCTGCTAAACTTGGACTTCTAGCATTCAGTTTGTAGTGGGGCCTCTGAGCGCCCAGCCTTTCGGTACATGGACGGTGTTCCTTGATTTTTGTTTTAGCTAACTTATTGTTGGATAAGTGATTGATTTGATGTTTCTCTGGCTGTTTGACCTTTGACTCTAACTTGACTGCATCATTTTCTTCTGTTCGACTGTTGTTTTCTGTGTTCCATAAATGCTTGGTCTTGCCACTGACTTTGCATTCATTCTATATAAAGGGAGTGGGGGTTCTTGAGTTGGTGTCCCAAACGTCCCCCTCTCTTGCTGTTTTCTTGTTATTTCTTCTCTCCTCTTGTTGTTTCCTGCCATGTTTTGCTACTGTTATGTTTGGATCAAGTCTCCTTCTTCGAGTTCTCTGAGTATTCCTACAGGTTCTTTGGCATGCGATGGGAATGCCAGAGAGCTTGAGGTAGGAGTCTTTGATCTGCGGAAGCTATGAATCTTTGTTAGGTGCTTCTTTGTCTTTGTCTTGCAGGATTACTCGGAGAACTCGATGTGCTCGGCCTCATTTGGGCAGAGCACCTTGGTGTCCATCCCCGGTCCACAACCTTCTTATTGTCGAGGATCTAGAGTTGGAGATTTATGTTGCATCCAGGGTGGTGGTGACTGTAACACCCCCTTTCTAATACAACTATCTAAATGAATAAAAATCAGAGTTTTCGAAGTCCTTTTCAATGCAACCACAAGAGGGTGCTACACTTTAACCAAATAACATAAAACAACACCTGAATGCTCATAAAACAATAGAGTATGTGATACATAGCACGTCAATCGGGACGAACCCTCAAAAATTCCTGTTTAGTGACATTACAGTCCACTTAATCACCACGCAACAGAATAAGACATGTTTCATAAGACATATTCAAATATATCACCAAATAAACAGTTCAAAACAACTTCAATTAAAACAACTAATAAACTAATCGCTCCCCGGTGCTACGTATCAGAGCAAGACACCACAACCAGACTAAGGCAGGTAGAACCTTCACTTGGGATCACCTGCACGTTGCCGACATAAGAAGCAACATAGAAAGCAGAAGGGTGAGTCTCTAGCACATATAATAGAATGTATGATAAACATCATGTTAGAGAAAGGCAACTAGAAACATCACTGCTCAATAGACAAACACACAACATCAATTTATAACACATCAACTCATAATCATCAAGAGACATCACCAATTGCATGAGTATATGCATGAATGCAACCCAACACCGCGGTATATGCATGTGGTACCATCACCGTCACAAATATCGCCATTCGGGCATGTCCGTCATAATCATTAATAATATCAAGGCCGAAGCCTACACCGTCACTTTGATGCATATGAGGCATGTGACCCCATGAAGAATGCATCAACCACAAACAATCATATCATGTATGAATTAACACCGTCACTAGATTCATCACCGTCATTTAATCCACCATCATTAAATACACCGTCATTAAATACACCGTCATTAAATACACCGTCATTAGATACACTGTCATTTAATTCACCAATACATCATCAATTAATAGCTCTATGGCTAACACCAATACATCAATCAATAGCTCTATGGCTAACATCAATACATCAATCAATAGCTCTATGACTAACATCAAACTCACCGGATACATCAACACCAAAAGTCATGGACTAAAGCACAAGACAAGGACCAAACCGTCACACAAGGACTAAACCGTCACATAAGGACCAAACTGGGAAACACAGGACCAAAGCGGTATCACAGACTGGCCCGGGCATCACGGGACTAAGCGGGCATCACAAACAACACAAAGACAAGTGCTGAATTCCTACAGCAGTGCACCTACTTCGGCGAATTAATTAAAATAGAAAACGACATCGGATTTCAACAAAAGACCACTCATTGGAAAGCTCTGTGAGTGTAGTTTCTACCTATGATTTTCGTTTTTCAAAATAAGTATCCAGTTGGTACAGTTTTTCAAAACACTACACTGAGGTACCAAAATCGGACAGAACCCTTTACCCAACTTGCAACCAAATTTTCTTTATGATATTTCATGAAACCAGTGCCTATTTCGTAGAGAATTAAGTCTATTTTTCAATAAAACAAGAATCATTCAAAACGGAGTTCAATTGAGAACACAAAACCTGCAAAAACCGAACATACTCACAGTTTGACTCCAGAAATTTGACCTAACTTTGGAGACTCATAACTTGAGCTACACAACTCCAAATTGAACGAAACCAGTGCCAAAACGACCGGCCTTAAGTCTATTTTCAAAAACAATCAGCCACACAATTTTTGGATCAACCAAACAGTACCAGTTTCAGAAAGATCGAAACAGTGTCCAGAAACGCACAGAAACCATAAGCAAGTAAAACTCATCATCAACACCCAATAAAATCAACATGGCATTTCATCAAACACCTAACATGCACTCTAGACAACACTTACACATTTTATCAAACACCTAGTGTGCATCAATTCACCATCAAAACTCATAGAGTAATATCATCAAACACCTTGTAGGCAACATATGTTCATAGTTCATTTCAACACCAAAACACCACAATTTCACCAAATTGAATCAAACACAACATCAATCACACAATTAACAACACAATCAATTCAATAATCATCCTAGAGTCTAACCCATACATAATCCTCATCATATACCCCATTATAGGTGAAAGAGAGCCCCCTTACCTTAATGGATTGAAGAAAACAAGCACTCTCTCCACCAAGAATCCAAGAATCATCAACAAGCAAGCTTCTCTTCCTTGCCTTGAATTCTCCACGCCAAAACCTTCTCTTCCTCTCCCTTGGAGCCGTCGCACCTCTCTCCCTCTTCTCACTTTCTATTTTTTTTCTTTGCTTTGGTCGAAATGAGCACTCACCCTAGACTCCTAAGCTTATTACATGAATATGGGCCTAACTAATGGATCATGGGCCTTTATTTACACCTCCTCAATTACTCAAACACCTTCTGAATAAAATAAAACTCCAAATTAATTATTTGACTTAATAAAATGTTGTAAGCCTTAAATAACCCAATTAAATAAATAATTGAATTATTTTTGGGGCGTTACAGTGACGTCCTCCAGTCCCTTAGCTTCGATCGTTTACGAAGGTGTAGTGGAGAGGGGGATGGATATACATGGCTTCCTTCAGTGGTCCATTACCGGCAGCTACCTCTTATTATCACTTGATTTGGGAGAGCCTTCTGCAATCGGGCACTTATCTTGGGGTAGTCTTCTGCAAAACAGAGGAACGGAGGAAACCTCGAAAACGAATCGGCGGAGGACGGGTCGGCCTTAGGATTAGAACGCACATTCATATGTATTGATGTAGTTGTATTTTATTTTTATGATGTACATGTAATATGTATTATAAGTCATTTTGATGTAATAAAACCGTGTTTTGAATAGTCATACCTTGCCTTTTGGTTTTGCTGTTCGGTTTATGTGACGTTCTTTGACTAATCGGTCTTCAATGGTTTTTGATTTGACTGATGCGACGTGATGTTTGATTTGTAATTATCGCGCCTGTTCCTTAGGGTGGTCATGTCATAACTGCCCCTTTCGTGAGTCGACACGTGTCTTCATCTAACAGTGGAATGTGAAAAGGTATGTCGATTTGTGCCGCATGTTCTGTGTCCCCCCTTCACTGTTGGATGGAGCATAGCTAGCAAATCATAACCGTTTGTTTGGTTTTTCAAAAAACTTATATATATATATATATATATATATATATGCATTAGCGTGTGTCGTTACCACTTTTGCCAAATTGCATTTTTCGCTTCATCTTCTTTGGCTTCTCCTCTCAAGCTTTTCTCCTCCATTTGTGAGTTCGCTGCTCTCGTATTTGGTGTTCTTATGGGACTAGTTTACAGGGACACTCCTTCACGCCTCTCGTTTAGTCGAATCAAGGTATGTTCTTGATTCGGATCCTTCTTTGTTTGTCTGTCTTTTGTTGATTTTGCATGCTCTTCAGTTTTCGTTTCCCCTTTTGCCTTCGTTGCTCAAAACTTGTTCTTGTAAACAATGCTAGTCATATTGATAAGTAGCGATAGCGATACGGAGGTTACCTCTAGCATTAGATTTTGTAAGAAGGATAGTTGTTCTAGGGGTGTGTTGAATGTTTGGTGGGTAAGGGAAAACACTTAATATCTGAACTTAAGCAACTTGTAGATACTAATAGTGGGTCTTCATCTTCCTCTTCAGGGATGTCTGACGATTCGAGCTCGGATCAAGAGAAAATCTTTGACCTAGCAGTGCCTTTCAATTGGGTGAAGGCCGAAGTAAGGGATGTTCGCTCGGACCTCAATACCAAGGAGGAGGTTAGAGAAGTTCAAGAGCTTTTGTGCCATCCAGCTGATGTTGGTGCTGCCATCGCTCGTCCGGTTAGTGTTGACGAGCGTGTTTGCTATGTCCCTGCAGCTGTTGGGATCCCCCTACACTTATATGTATAAAACTTTGTTTAAAGACTTGGGGGTTCGGGTTCCCTTCTCTTCTTACTAGTGTCTTGTGCTCTGAACTCTGAATGTTGCCCCCTCCCAAATTCACCTGAATGGTTGGGCCTCTACGCGGGGGTTGGAGGTTTTGTGTGAGTGTTTAAATATAGAGTCAACAGTTAAGAAGTTCTTGAGTTTCTTTAGGGTGTAGTCACTGAGGCCACATACGTGGGTTTCTCTGTGCAACATCCCTAAACACTTGTTTATGTCAGTTTATAAAAGCAGTTAAGGATAGTTTATTCAAGTTGGAAGCGGGGATGTCCTGTTCCATGTTGTTACTAAATGACCAAGGTGAGGAGTTGATTCCACCTCTGTCTGCTGTTTCATGCTTGGTCTCTTCTCGAGTGTCTTCTTGGATCTTTTCACCGCTTGGGTACGGCTTGTATTGCCTTTTCGTCGCTTCCCATCTCCGGTTTCACCTTCCTTCACGAACTTCTTCAGATGTCCTCTCTAGATCAACTGTTCTATTTGTTGTTTTAATGTGCAACAATTGTCGGTCGAGTGGCCATCCGTGCAGTGGTACCTACAATATGAGTTTGGGTTCTTTCCCATCATCCCAACAAATGGAGAAGGTCTCTGTATAGTACCATCCTGCAAAGATTTGTCTAGAATGTCCCAAGGCTTTGTATTTAGAGAGTGTATCCCTTTTCTGCCCCCGGCCTGGCCGACCGATTTCTGTTCTGATTCCCTCTGTCTCTTCCCAGAGGCCGAGCGCGTTGTTGCTCTGCTCGCTCGGCTGTCGGTACTTGTCTCCCAACTTCTTTTTCCCTCTTCCCCGCGTTGGATTCTCCAGCCTCTATATGCTTCTCCGCTTTGACCCGTACTTCGTCCATTGTCTGGGGCTTCTAGATGATCAGTGTCTCGCTGAAGGTTCCACTTCGTAGGCCTTTTATGAAGGCGGTTACGAAGAATTTTCCATCTGAATCTTCAACAAGGATGGTGTTTTTGTTGAACCGATCGAGGTAGCTTTTGAGAGGTTCAACCAATCCTTAGTGTATAGCAAACAAGAAAATCACCAAGACCAATCTCCTTCTTCTTGTTTGCTGAGAACTACTGCATGAACATGCTTGCTAAGTCTTTGAACCCAGTCACGGGTCGTGCCGGGATCCCCTTAAACCATTTTAGGCCCACTTCTGCCAATGTTCCCGCAAACATCTTACAGTTGATGGCATCATTGCCACCACTGATGAACATCTGGGTTTGAAAGGCGTCTACATGGCTTTGGGGGTCTCCGAAGTTGTTGTAACTTCCGACTTCTGATTCTCTGAACTTAGGTTGTATTTCCATCGCTTGGATTTCTGTCGTAAATGGCTGGAAAGCACGGAGTGGGGTCCTGGTAGCTTCCAACACCTGGGTGAATCTCCTCATGTCAGCGAGTTGTTGCTGCAACTGCGGTGCCCTTGCCTCTAGGGCTTGGGGACGGAGCTGTCGTTCTTCGTTGCAACATTGTTGATCAGCTAGCGTTTTGTGTATGGAGGAGCTGGATTGCCAACATAGTTCCTCCATCCTTAGATTCACGTTGTGCTAGGGGCCATCAAAGTTACCAGGGTCTCTATTTCTGTTCCTCATAGTCACCACTGTGTAATAGTGAAGAGATTTGGTTTTATTTTTGCGTGAGGCATCAGAAAATATTTACTCAAGCCCCACGGTGGGCACCAATGTTACGATCGATTTCCTTCGGAAGGAAAGGACCAAACACGAGTAATGCAGTATTTGCTGTGAAATAACTAAGAAAAAGTATCGAATAAGAATGTGAAATTCGGGGTCCGTATATTGGCATCAAAGTGTTGTATTCATATTACAACGTACATTAATGGTGATTAATACAATTTATGGTTGAGTTGACCGCTACAGCAGAAGGTCATTCCTTTCTAGGAGAAGTAGGGGCGAGATGCTCATAGCCGGTCGACCAATCTTGCAGGGAAGTCCCTTCTTAGCCGAGCGTACGTGTATACCAGTCGGTTCGGTTGGGAACAATGATGTATTGTTACGAGACTCACATTGAGGAGCCTCGCCTAATAGGTGAGACTTATTAATTTAGGAGTACTCCTATGCAGTAGCAAATCTAGGACCTGAGATTAATGGGTTTACAATTTTTTAAAATCACGCAATTGAGTGCAAACTTAGAGGTACTGGTGCAAATTTAAAATTCTAGGGGATTAAAAATATATATATATATATATATATATATATATATATATATATATATATATATATATAGAAAGTAAACAAGCTCTTTTTCCATGAGTTTCAAGTGAACCCCTCCACTAGCAAACAGATCCGCCCCTGCTCTTATAAAAAATAAATATAAACTAAAAGCAAAAAATATAAAGAAATTTTGATCTAAAATTAAAAAATAAAAATATTACTTCTGAATTAAAAAGAGACATTGCTATCAGAGTGACTTTCCTATCCTATAATTAGCAAAACAACCCCGAGACAAAAGTTGAACTTGATACACCATTTGAGAGACATTGATGACACCCCCACTGAAAATGTTCTATTACATTTTACCCAAATAATAACCCATACGTACAGTAGCTATCAATCCCCTTATTTCTATAAACCAATAAGCTATTCGATAACTGATAACTCATATTCATATGAGTTATTTATACTCACTCAAGAATAAATAATGCAAGTTCTCTAGCAATACAAGGTTAATTTAAGTAGTTTTGCGTTAGTTTCGTATTTCTGAGTGAGTGAAAGGTTAAATGAATGAATCTGTGCATTTTGGCACCGAATGGTGCTCTTGAGAGCGTTTTGATGCTGTTTGTGCTTGTGCAGGAAATAGTGTTGAACGTTACCACGTACCTCACCACGTCTATAGAAGTGCAGCAGAGCAAGGGTGAAAGATCTCCATTTTGGCGCGCTAGTAATGATGGTCAAAGATATAAAAGTCAGAAGATCTTCTATTCCCCATGAACTGGCACACAGATACACTGTAGCACTGAACAGTGTCAGGCAGGAGAGAGGGAACAGACCTGGTAGGTGGGCAAGTGACATCAGCCACACGTGAGCAAGGAGGCTATTTAATGAAGGCTCAGCTCTCTCTCAAGGCACCGATACATACACCCATTCAGAAACACTTCATACACTTCATCTTCATCCTTTCACCATATTTCCATTAAAGATTCAGAAGTAGTCCTGTAAAGAAGATCTGGAAACAGACTTCTGTATTTTGCTTTTCTGAACTTTGTTTTATTTTCTGCATTGCTGTGAGGCTCAGACGTTGTAACGTCTATACAAATACATCTTTGAAGAGCTACTTAGGTGTATCTTTTGCACTTAGTTTCTTTTCGTTATGTATGGTATTTGGATATTAAATCCTCATCATTCTGTAAAGATGCTCAACATGAGCTAAACACTTTGTAGTTGAGTTGTTGTTTTGCATGTAATGAATTTTTCTAGTTAAATGTTATGAAGTATTGACGCTTACATGTTTTAAATCTTTGCATAAAAATATTTCCAGACTTGTTTTGAGGCTGGCCTCTTAAAATAGGTAGATTCATAGGTTCAGACATGGTCTATGAAAAGAACTCAAAGATTTATATGAACGAAAAGGTGCACTAAAGACATTTAGGCATTTTTATCTAAGTCTAGACATAGAACGGATAATAGTTCATAGAACATTCTTTGTGGGTGCTTAAAATACAGGAGTGGGCCTATTTAGAACCTAGACATAGGACCTCTTATACTTGAAACTCGGCGTTTTGTCTTTGAAAAGCATAGCTCTTTTGCAATGAGCGTTCAAGCGTGGCAACGTCTATGCTAAATAACATTTGAACGTCAAAACGTGTAAACGTTATAACGTCTGGCTAGAAAAGATTTACTTGCATGCAACAACTCAACTCATCTCTCATTCATATTCACAACCAACTTTTGTTTACTTATTTTGATTATATCTTTAGCTTTAAAACCAACTCTTATTGCCGATTTGTTACTTGATTCTCTTGTGTTTTGAAACTTGAACTTTGAAAAGTTTACCAATCCTCGTGGGAACGATCTCTTACTTAAAACCACTCTATTACTTGTACGATGTGTATACTTGCACTATAATTGCGAAAACCACACGAACGCAACAAGTTTTTGGCGCCGTTGCCGGGGATTGTAGTAACTTCTATTGTTCAAAAGTATTAGAACACAAGTTGAAAGAATTTTACTGTGTTGTTTGTTGTTTCGTGTTTGAGCAGTAGGCGTTACAGCGATGCTTAGTTCCAACGCAAGCTCTAGTTCAAGCGAGCCAAGGAGTGAGTCTACACTGAGTTTGATCAGGAACTGAAAGAACTTTTTGGACAACTAAGAAGACAACAAAGGTTAAGAAGGAGGCAACAACAACAAAGAATAAACACCCAACCATGTCCGAGCATAACACTTGGTTCTAGGCGTGGACATACACCAAGAGGAGGTAGAGGACAAGGTCGGGGACCACAAACTCATACTGAGACAATAGTTGTTGATGATGAACATTACCAAAGGCAAAGAACTCATCAATGCGGGACCACAAGATATGGTCAATGACAGGGGACGAGCCTATGCGTGACTACGCTTGTGCTCAACCCCGCTCATTTACAAACGAGCATTGCAAGACCAACCCTCCATCTTTGGTCATTTCGAATTCAAGCCAATGATGTTCCAAATCCGCAAAATCTGCAGGCAATTTGGAGGTTTCTCAAGAAGATCCATATTCTCACCTAAGGCAATTTACGGATGTGTGCAAGAACTTTATCATCCCCGAGTCTCGAGAGGATGCTTTTAGATCAAGCTCTTCCCTACTCTCTTAAGGATAAGGCCAAAAATTGGTTGAACTCCTTGGAGCCAAATTCAATTCACACTTGGGATGAGCTAGGTGAGAAGTTTCTTGCAAAATACTTCCTCCCAACAAAAATGCCAAGTCGAGGAATGATATCACTTCCTTCAAACAAAGGAAAGGGAATCATTATTTGAAGCTTGGGAGAGGTGGAAGGAATTACTAAGAATGTGCCCACACCATGGCATTCCTGTGGTGATTCAAATGGAGACTTTCTACAATTGTCTAGATCAACCCACTAGGTTGATACTTGATGCTTCATCAGGTGGTGTCATTCTGAACATGTCTTTCTCTGAGGCATGCAAGCTTATAGATGACATAGCCACCCATAACTCCCATTGGCCATCTGATAGATTTACTCCTGGAAAGAAGGCAGGTTTCCATGAAATAAGTGAAGTGACTGCTCTTTCTGCTCAAGTGGCTACCTTGACCAACATGATCAAAACTTTGAGTACTTCAAACGTGGCCACGTCTCGAGAAGCATCGCTAGCTGCAGCTGATAGAACCCACACATTCTGGGGGAGTAGTATGTGTTTATTTTGAAGAAGGACATGTGTATGAGGAGTGTCCTTATAACCCTCAATCTGTAAACTTTGTATCTCAGAACAGAGGAAACGGTCCCTATTCCAACTCTTACAATTCAAATTGGAGAAATCACCCAAATTTCAGTTGGAGAAACAACAATGCATCGAATACCGGCAATCTTGCTCTGCAATACCTCCGGGATTCCCCTCAACAACAACAACAGAGGCGGTATGTGCGAGAATAACAACAAAGCAATTTGGAGGCCATGATGAAAAGCTTCATAAGTGATTGTAAGACAACTTTGCAAACTCATGAGTCTTCAATCAAAACTCTGGAAAATCAGTTAGACAGATAGCTTCGGCTCTCACTCAAAAGAGAATGGATCTCTTCCTTCAACAAATGAAACACCATCATCATCCAACCACAATGGTAATAATGGGGTAAATGGGCGAGTAAATGCAATTTCTTTAAGAAGTGATGCTGAATATCTGAACCAACTATGCTGTGGAGGAAGAAGCACCAGAGAAGCAAAAAGAAGTGCCAGAGAAAGAGAAAAGGAAAGGGAAGGAGGCAAGCTCAAGTGGTGTGAAAGATACTCCAGACATTGTGATGTCTAACCCAGACGTTACGACGTCTAGTTTTGAACCAGGAATCAAGAGGCGTACCTAGGCTTGTACACGAGTATCCTCCTCCACCATACCCTCAAAGATTGAAAAAGGCTCATGAAGATAAGCGATTCAGCAAGTTCATGGAGATGTTAAAGCGATTACACATCAACCTTCCTTTGGTTGAAGCTTTACAGCAGATGCCAAACTATGCCAAGTTCTTGAAAGACATCATAACCAAAAGAAGAAGGCTAGGGGAGTTTGAAAGCCCGTTGCTTTGGTGAAGAATGTAGCTTAATTATGCGAGAATAAGCTTCCTAGAAAACTCAAGGATCTGGCGGGTTTACTATACCATGCTCCATTGGAGATTTTTACATTGGAAAAGCTTTGTGTGACTTGGGAGCAAGTATCAACTTGATGCCCAAGTCCATTTATGACAAACTTGGTATAGGAGGCGCGGACCTACTTCTTTAAGTTTAACTTTAGGTGATAAAAGTAGAGTTTATCCACGAGGGCATATTAGAAGATGTTTTGATTAAGGTTGACAAGTTTGTGTTTTCAGTGGATTTTGTTATTTTAGATTTTGATGCAGATAAAGAAGTTCCCATCATTTCGGGAAGACCATTCTTAGCTCTTTGGAAGGACAATCATTGATGTGAGAAAGGAGAATTAATCATGAGAGTCAATGACCAAGAAGTCAAGTTCAACGTCCTCAATGCACTCAAATACCCAGATCTGCACACAGAGGAATGCTCGTATGTAGTTGCCATTGATCATATGGTTCAAAAGCAATTCAACAAAGATAATGATCATTTGGAGAAGATGCTAGGCAATGACGAAGTGCAAAAGTTTTCAGCAGAAGAAGTTGTTCCTCTAGACGTTGTGCCTTGCAGACGTGGCCACGTTTGAGCCCCCTGCACCAAAGTCTTGGACAAAGAGGTACGAATCTTTAGGGCAAGAGGAATCAAATCTTAAGAAGAATGTGCCTTCCATCAAAGAGCCACCTACCTTGGAACTAAAGGTGTTACACGAGCATTTAAAGTATGTCTTTTTAGGGAAAATGATTCCCTACCGTGATCATCTCTTCCAAGCTCACCCAAGAGCGGAAAAATGATCTCATTACTACTGAAGAGACATAAAAAGCAATTGGTTGGCAAATCGCGGACATCAAAGGTATCAGTCCCACAATCTGTATGCACTGAGAATTGTCTTGGAGGAAAATGCCAAGAATAGCATTGAAGAGGCGAGAGGAGATTGAACCCAATAATGAAGGAGGTGGTAAAGAAAGAAATCATTAAGTGGTTGGATGCAGGAATCATTTATCCTATTAGTGATAGCTCCAGGTAAGTCGATGCGAGTGTGTGCCAAAGAAAGGAGGAGTTACTGTGGTAACAAATGAGAAGAATGAGTTAATTCCAACAAGGACAGTAACAGGCTGGAGGATATGCATGGACTATAGGAAGCTGAACAAAGCAACTAAGAAGGACCATTTCCCTCTTCCATTCATTGATCAGATGCTAGACAGGCTCGCGAGCAAGGATTTTTTCTTATTTTCTTGATGGTTATTCAGGCTACAACCAGATAGCCATAGCACCTGAAGATCAAGAAAAGACAAAATTCACTTGTCCCTATGGTACCTTTGCATTCAGAAGGATGCCATTTGGGCTGTGCAATGCTCCTGCAACATTTCAAAGGTGCATGATGGCCTTATTTTCTGATTTCATTGAAAACTCCATGGACGTCTTTATGGACGATTTCTCAGTCTATGGAGATTCATACAAGACATGCCTGGATAATTTGGAAGGAGTTCTGATAAGGTGTGAAGAAACCAACCTAGTTCTCAATTGGGAAAAATGCCATTTCATGGTACAAGAAGGAATAGTGTTGGGGCACGAATATCAAAGAAAGGATTAGAGGTGGGCAGCAAAGATTGATGTTATTGACAAGCTACCTCCACCAACAACTATCAAAGGAGTCGAAGTTTCTTAGGACATGCAGGTTTTGTTACCTCAAAATTCCGACAAGGGCATTAAATTAAGCTTTAAATGGTATTGACTGCACATTTAATAAGTATACGTGGGCCACAGTCAATGCTCAAGTCAATGTACCATAAATTCGGACGGTGAAGTTGTACAAGTCTCGACAATGCAAGCAAACTTCGACAGACTTGGGTCTTCAAGCTACGAAACAATAGCGAAACCCCGACGGGAGAGAGGCCCAATTGTTCGACAAAGCTGGGTCCAATAGCCGCCAAATCCTTCGACGACAAGGTTGGTCGAGCGCAAGGAGCAGCGATTAGTGGGCGGTTATTTCCCTAGTTTTTAGGAAGTAGTTATCGTGCTTGCCCACGATTGTATCACGAGTATAAATACTCCCTTGTAATAGGAAAGCGGGGTCACCACATTTTACAAAAACAACGAGAAACTCAACTTCCAAGCCAAAGCGAAACAAGAGTGAATCAGATTATATTATACGTGTTGGTGTACCATCTTCTTCTTTCTATCATTTTAATGCAATTGTTACTTGTTTTTACGTTTGTTGCTTTCTTACTTTCATTACGCTTTCAAACTATCTCTTCCTACTATTTTACGTTCTTACGCACACTAAAAGACACAAAACACAAAGGCAATTGTCAAAGAGATTTTCTAGTTTGATCTCACGATCTTAATATTGAAAACTAGTGATTGTTTGCTAAAAACACCGGCAAACAAATTGGCACGCTTGATGGGACCTTTGCCGATTATTTTGTGTCGTTTACGTTAAGTGTATAAACTTGTATGCACTTGAGGAGTGGTAGGATGGTACGCACCAATTCTAACAACGCCTCTAGTTCCGACCACGTGATATCACAAGTGCAAGGAACAGCGGTAGATTACGCCAATGTCGGTGGAAATGTTGCGGGGACTACGGCCCCGGTGACATCAATAACCGTTCCCACGATGTCAATGACCAACGTTGGTTCGACATCGTCTATGGCCTTGCCACAAAGTATGGGGCTTCCTTCTAGTCCTTATGTGGCAGCAGGAATAGTTTGGAAACACGTTTCCAAAATATGAGTCTACCACCATACCCTTTTGGGGTATATGGCATGCCTCTTTGGAATGCCACATGTCTCGACCTTTTCTCCTTCACACGTCTCTTACGAGGCGTACTTGGTCGAAATCCTACTGCATTAACCAATGCGTCCTTGTTGGCGTTAAGACAACAAGTGAATTTAAAGCAATCATGATATGGTTAATATCTTGACTCAACAAATTGGTACCGTGTTCAATCCTTTGATTGAGAACACAAATACGATTATCGGATGTTAGCGGACCAAATGGGTAGGATTGCGATTTCTTTGGGGCTCCTACGGGGAACAATAGGCGATTACCAAATTGTGGGAACAATATGCCTAATACCCCACGAGAGATCGATGGATTATCGAAGCCAGCGGTTATGGGCGAACAACAAATGGGAAATCACATCCCCGAGGTGGTTATGGTGAATCGAAACCAAAATGCGATGAAGTTGTTCGACAAGTGCAACGAAATAACGTTTGCGCTCAAGACGGCATAGCCACTTTGGTCGAAACCATAATGGCGCAAAATGGCCTTAACATAGGTTTACATAGGCCTAATTTCATATCGCCCCTGTGTGAGTATATCTTGCAGCGAGAGTTAGAAATTTGGAAAATCCCTAAATTCACTAAGTTTGGGGTGACACCAATGAATCTCTTGTCGAACATATTGCCGGTACATGGTCGAGGCGGGAGACATAGCTCAAAATGAGAGTTTGAAAATGAAGTATTTTCCAAATTCTCTAACTAAAAATGCCTTTACGTGGTTTACCACTCTTCCCCCTGGTTCCATATATACATGGGGGCAGTTAGAAAAGGCTTTTCATGAGCAATTCTACATGGGCGATCGAAGATTAGCCTTAAAGAATTGGCGGTGTTCGACGTAAAAGTACACGAGGCTATTGATGATTATTTGAATAGATTCAGTTCATCGAAGGCAAGGTGTTTTACACAAGTGCACGAACATGAGCTCGTCGAAATGGCTGCAGGTGGCCTTGACTATTCAATTCGAAAGAAATTGGATACGTCTCATTTGAGAGACATGGCCCAACTAGCTGATAGAGTTCGACAAGTCGAAAGGCTTAAAGAGGAAAAGGCTAGAGTGAATAAGTACAATAAAAAGAAAACTCGGTGGGTTTTCACAAAAAGAAAAGATAGCCTATGTAGATGAACAATTCGATTTTGCATTTAGTGATGTCGAATCGAGGAAATAGACGTGGGTGAACTTAAGCACAGTCCTCCTTATGCTTGTAAATTATTAAGGCACTCGCAAATGGGAATAATCTGTAGAGCCTAAGAATGATAGATTTGTGCCTAAAACGTACACTTTTGATGTTACTAAATGTGGCGAGATCTTCGATTTGCTAGTAATCGATGGCCAAATAATAGTGCCAAATGGCCTGAAAGTTCCTCCTCTCGAGCAGAGGAAGAAAAAGGGTTATTGTAAGTTTCATAATTTTTTGGGACATACAACTGACCGTTGTGTACTTTTCAGGGACATGGTTCAGAAAGCGATCGAGGAAGGGAGGCTCAAATTTGGAGATAAAAAGAATAAAGCACCGATGCAAATTGATGCTGACCCCCTCCATCAAGTGGAGGCGATGTATGCGGAACCAATTGAGATGAGTATCAATATGGTAGACGTAAAAATGGTGGATTCTCCTAAGTCTACCAAATCTCCTGCTGAAAAAATCAAAAGTGTTGTACAAAAGAGTGGTCTTTGTGCAATGAGTTACTCGGGGAAGAATACGAGGAGAAGGTGCAATCTGTGTACCCCAAGGCTGAGGAAGATCTGATAGACTTCCTAAACCGGTGCAAATTGAGCTCTGAGGTCATGTTATGTCCAAGGTGCAGTGCGGTGTTTGATAAAGAAGCGGCTAAAAGTGTCGAATGCTGTGAAGTTCGACAACCCTTAAAAGGAAATGGCGGATAAGAGGCCAAATTTGACTTCAAAAGAGGGGACCTCCCTTACAAGGTAAAGAATTCGAGCAAGGCCGACAACAAGCAAAGCCGCATGATTTCTTTTGGTAAGTGGTGTAGCGAAGAAGGAGTTTGTGCTATCTCGCCTCTGCTAAACCATTTTTTCCAAGAGCGGACCCATCCAATGAGAAGTGCATACATTTGGATGTAGACACTACAAGAGTCTTTGCTTTCAACAAATTGGAAAGGCCAAGCCAATCACAGGTGAGGCCTCAAAATATAATTACAAGAACAATTATAAAGGGAAGAATCCCATGACGAAGACCCAATGGCGTCGTTACCAGCGCTCGAAAAAGAAGGCAACACTTTGGTTGCCAACGAGCAACGCCAAAAGCGGTTAAGGGTGTGACTCCTAAAACCGTGGGGAACACAAAGATAAGTATAGGTGCTTTGCCAATCAAGTGAGGTTGGAAATAAGGCTAAAGGAAATCTATTGTGATAGAGGAACCAAGAAGGCTGCTATGGAGATGATTTTTCCTCCATTAACACCTTTAAAGAAGAAAAGTGCTTCATTCGACATGGATGAAGATGTTACTTCAGATTTCGGCGACTCGAGGCTAGTTTCGGCGTCATCCGCAGCGTGGTGTCTATCCTGCCGAGTGAGTATGATGTCACACGGTCCCCAAACGGCGTCGAAGAGGACTTCATTGGGGATATGGCTAACCATAAGCGGTATGCTACTATGTCATGAACAATGGCTGCGTAGAAGAACAGATGGCCACTTTTGAGAGGCGGGCGAGGGCATGCAACACCATTTGAAGCCCTATGACGTGCAGGCCAAAGTTAATGGCGTAGGCATTAATAAGATCTTGGTCGATGGAGGGGTCTTTGTTAACTTAATGCCTCGAGGCCATCTTTGAAGACAATAGAAGGTTTTTTGATACGGACCTTAGACCTCATAATATTATGTTAACCAATTATGAGGGAAATCGCGATCGTTGGGAGGCGTCGAAGTGGAAGTGGTGGTAGGTAATGTTAGAAGAACCACCACGTTCTTTGTTATAGCATCAAAAGCAAGCTACAATCTACTCCTTGGGAGAGAGTGGATACATGGCGTAGGAGAGCTGTTCCTCAAGCCTACACAGAAATTGGTAATGTGGAGGATGATGGTGCGGTGGAGTACGTCGAAGCGGACCAAAGTTATTTCCTTCGGCGTAAATAACGTCACGGGGGAGAATTTTCGAGAAACAAATGGCGAATATTGCGCCATGTTCATCTTCTAGCCAAGCATATATCTCTTGAGATAATGTGCTTTCCTCAGTTCACTTATACCCAACACATGGTTTTGTGTGGGAAAGAGAGAAATAGAAGGTGCAAATGTCTATCCCGATGGTGTGCTACCTCCAGCGGGATGGGACACCTTGACTCTTAGAAGGTTTAGATGTCGGTACCCGGTGCTTGGGATAAATTACGGCTTACATGGCGAAAATAAAATAAAGCGGCTTTGGAGGCCGAGTTAAATCAACAAACAATGGCTATCGAAGCCATAACTTCATCTGAAGAAAATGGTGAAGTCATAAATGACAAAGCGGATTGCATTTATGATGACGAACCATTGGGTTTTGAAAAAGACCCTAGAGATTCTACAAAGCGCATGCAAGCTCAAGATCCGATCGAAGAAGTGGATTTGGGAAATGGAAAGCGATCAAAAGGCCAACATATATCGGTGCACATCTTGATGTCGCCTTGAAACCAAGTTATTTCATACTGCAGGAGTTCAAAGATTGCTTTGCTTGGGAGTACAGCGAAATGCCCGGGTTGAGTCGAGAAGTGGTGGAATTACAAATACCCATTCGACCAGGGAAGAAACCAGTGAAGCAAACGCCAAGAAGATTTGCTCCTCAGATATTGGCTAAGATCAAGGAAGAAATAGAAAGGCTGTTCAAAAGCAAATTCATCGAAGCGCGTGTATGTTGATTGGTTAGCTAATATAGTTCCAGTAATGAAGAAAAATGGAAAACTTAGAGTTTGCGTAGACTTTAGGGATCTAAATAATGCAACACCTAAAGATGAATACGCTATGCCCGTAGCAGAAATGCTAATAGATTCGGCAGCAGGATTCGATTATCTCAGTTTGCTAGATGGCTACAGGGTATAATCAAATCTTTATTGCTTAGAAGAGGGCGTGTCGAAAGCTTGACTTTTCGATGTCCGGGGGCATTAGGTGTTTATGAATGGGTAGTCATGCCTTTTGGTAAAAAAATCTTGGCGCCACTTATCAGAGGGCAATGAATTCTATGTTTCACGATTTTATTGATGATTTTA
Source organism: Oxytropis ochrocephala (assembly GCA_020916435.1). Taxonomy (NCBI): domain Eukaryota; kingdom Viridiplantae; phylum Streptophyta; class Magnoliopsida; order Fabales; family Fabaceae; genus Oxytropis; species Oxytropis ochrocephala. The sequence goes on from JAJHUT010000048.1 coordinate 29,370, forward strand.
TGCAAGTATACATAGATGATGTGGTGGTTAAGTCATCCTCAGAAAGTGGTCATTTAGACCATCTTCGACGTTCTTTTGAACGAATGAGGAAATATGGATTGAAAATGAATCCAACCAAATGTGCTTTTACGTATGCGTGCGGGTGAATTCTTGGGTTTTGTAGTACACAAGAAAGGCATAGAGATCAACGAAAATAAGACTAAAGCAATTATGGAAACGAAGGCCCCTTCGACAAAAAAGAACTTGATCACTACTAGGGAAAATCAACTTCCTTGAAGATTCATCTCAAATCTAAGTGGCAAAAACACAAGTTTTTCGCCATTCTTGAGATTGAAGAAAGAAGATGAATTCAAGTGGGAGCAAGTTCACCAAGATGCTTTCGACGCAATCAAGTCTTATCCGGTCAAGCCACCAATTTTATTGCTGTTATTGGAAACAAATTGCTAAAATTGTATATAGCGACTTACGATAACACAATAGGTAGCATGTTAGCGCAAGAGGATGATAGTGGTGTCGAAAGACCCATTTATTACCTTAGTAGGGTTTTGATCGATCTTTGAAACTAGGTATAGTCCAATTGAGAAACTATGCCTTTGCTTGTATTTTTCTTGTACAAAATTGAAGCAATATATAAAATCGTGAGATGTTTATGTTTATTCGCATTTTGATGTTATTAAACATATGTTGTCAAAACCAATGTTGCATAGTCGAATTGGCAAATGGGCTTTAGCTTTGCTAGAGTACAACTTAACTTACCAACCCCTCAAGTCAATTAAAGGACAAGTGGGTTGATTTTATAGTAGACCATTACATTTGTCGAATGTGAAATACATTCGTTAGACATACGATCCTTGGAGATTATACTTCGATGGCTCAAGCCATAAAAATGGAGCGGTATTGGAATTTTGATTATCTCACGGAAAATACTCCAACGAAGTATAAATTTAAAATTCGAGACTCTTGCTCAAATAATGAGGCTGAGTATGAGGCTTTAATAGTAGGCCTTAAAATTTTGCTCGAATTGGGGGCAAATTATGTCGAAATAAAAGGTGATTCTCAACTGGTGGTCAAACAATTGACAAAAGAATACAAATGTATTAATGAACACCTAATTAAATATTTCGTTATTGCCAATACGTTGCTAAAAAGGTTTACGCTCGTTCACCTAGAACATTTACCGCGAATTGAAAATCACGTGGCAAATGAATCGCACAAATTGCTTAGGTTACAAAGTATCGAAGCAAAGCCTAGAAGAGTTAATTGAGATAAAAGATAAATTAATCTCAGAAGACTCTCTCCATAATACTCCTTCGACGTTATTGTCAACACCAAAAATTGGGGGGGCAATAAATACAAATGAAGTCTTGGCGTTTAAAAGCGTCACATTTTTGTGAGATTGACTTAGCGTAAATTTTTGCTATTGACAATATGGTTGATGATGATTGGCGAAAACCCATTGTAGAGTATTTACTGAGAATCCTACTGGGGACACTAACAAAAAGTAAAGTCTGAGCTCTAAGCTATGTGTTAATTGGAAACGAATTGTACAAGCAAACTCTGAAGGGGTACTACTAAAATGTCTTAGTGAAAGCGAGGCATATTTGGCGATTCGATACACATAGTGGAGCATGTGGCTCACATCAAGTAGGCCACAAAATGAAATGGTTGTTATTTCGACAAAGGAATGTATTGGCCAACTATGCTAAAAGATTGTATAGAATTTGCCAAAGGTTGCCAAGAATGCCAAAAAACATTTGGAATACAACACGTGCTCGCAAATGAGTTGCATTCTATAGTGAAACCTTGGCCATTCGGGGTTGGGCTTTAGATGTGATTGGAGAAATAAAACCAACCTCGTCGAAAGGCCACAGATACATTCTAGTAGGGATCGATTACTTTACTAAATGGGTAGAGGCAATACCTTTAGCCAATGTAGATCAAGAAGCAGTGATAAGGTTTATTCAAAATCATATCATTTATAGATATGGAATTCCAGAGACCATTACTACAGACCAAGGTACTGTTTTTACTGGTCGAAAAATGGTAGATTTCGCTGTTGAAATTGGTTTCAAGTTATTGACTTCGACACCATACTACGCACAAGCCAATGGTCAAGTAGAGGCTGCCAATAAAATCATTATTAACTTGATTAAAAAACACGTGGGACGTAAGCCTAGAAGTTGGCACAGTTCTCTTGACCAAGTGTTATGGGCTTGTCGAACTTCACCTAAAGAGTCTATAAATACCACTCCCTACAGGTTAACATTTGGGCATGATGCGGTGTTACTGTCGAGATCTGTTACAATCAACAAGGATTCAGAAACAATGTGAAATCCCTTTTGATCATTATTGGAATATGATGATTGATGAATTAGTTGATGTAGACGAAGAGAGGTTGTTAGCTTTAGAGATGCTTATTCGACAGAAAGAAAGAGTAGCTAAAGCCTACAATAAAAAGGTTAAGTTAAAAACCTTTGAGGAAGGGGAGTTAGTGTGGAAAGTCCTATTACCTATGGATAAAAAAGATAGAGTTTTAGGCAAATGGTCACCAGGGTGGGAAGGCCCATTTCGCGTGTTGCGATGCTTTTCGAATGACGCTTATGAAGTCGAAGAGTTAGGTGGCGAAAATAGAATCTTTAGAATAAATGGCAAGTATTTAAAAGCGATACAAGCCAACATTAAGCGAGATAAAGATTGAGCAATTATAAGTGAATGAAAGTTGTTCATAAATGGCAATGTATAAAGAAATTGTTGAAGTTACACGACCATTTTTAGAATGCTAAACTATTACTGACCTCGGAAGGTCGATAAGGTAGCCTTATGCCTCTCCATAATGCTAACACTTAGAGAAATAGAGGTGTCGAGAAAGTACTGACTCTTTGTCGAGGTCGGCGAGAACAGCTTGATGCTTGTCAATCTTCTCCAAGTGCTCTATAGCTGCCAATGCTTTGGTGGTTTTGGTGGACGAAGAAGCAGCACTCATGCGTTCAACGATCAGGCCCTTCTGATGCTTAGCGTTTGACAGTTTGAGTTGAAGGGTCTTTATCTCTTCATCAATGCGCGCAATCTCTGCATCCCATTCAGCGATTGCTTTCTCATCATTAGCTGCTTGAGTTTCAAGGGCCTCGATGTCGTCTTGATCGGCCTTAAGAGAGGCGAGTTCTACCTCACAGAGTTGAGTCTCTTGAACCTTGTGTTTGGAGGTGGTCGACCGTTGGTTGATTAAAAGAGAAAGTTGCTCGAAGATGGGGCCAAATTCCATGAAGAACGAAAGGACGTTTTGAGGAGGATCTAATTTGGTGATCTTGTGAATGAGGGATTTTACCTCAAGATACACAGATGGTTCATTCTCAATGGTTGCCACCAAGTCCCCTTCTAACACCTTCGTCTTCAGCTGGTGAAGCAGGCTTTCGGCCAATCTCTTGGTTGATAGAACTTAGAGAGTTGTTTGAGGCGCAAATCAAAGCGGCTCGACGAGCTCTTGAGACTTAACATGATCTTTCAAGGCGCGAGGATCCGTCTTCTTTAGCTCAACCAATTCTTGATCGACAAAGCCTTTGTTAGATGACTCTTTGGCGAAGCACCTTGATCTGCAGATACCCCCACTCTAAGCTCCTCCGGTTCTTGATCGACCATATTTGCTTCGGGAATTTCGTGAGGTAGCCACTACTTCAGCCTTCGGTTGTTGGAATGGTAAGTTACGGAACTTGGCGGTTTCTCCAACAACGACCTCCGTTCGACCTATCGATCGATCGGAATAGCCTCCTCCATAGCAGAGCATTCTCTTCGACGACCGACTCTTGTTCGACATTTCCAAAGACTTGGAGCAAACTCCTCGCAGGGATTTGAGGTTATCCAACGTTTGGAAAATTTCTTGCTAGATTATACCACGAGGAGATGAAGGAAAAGGGAGCATGGGAGCCGACAACTCTAGATCAAGAGCCTCAACCATGATCGAACTTGAGGTTTGTCCACGAGCGATCCACCCACCTATGCACAACAAGGTATATCGGTTAAGTTAAGGATTGGAAAGATGAGGACCGAATAAGTCTAAACTAATGTCGAAAGGAGTTTACCTCTTGTACCTTAAGTCTCTTGATTGGAGGAGAAGAAGGTGATTCAGAGCCTCATTAATAATGATGCCTTGAGCTGCCCTTTGAATCTCGGGAAGGTTTCTCTTCTTCGCCCTGCGAGTGAGGGGATATTATCATCACTTTGATTGTCCCGCAAAAAGAATTTGGGTTATGACAAGAAAGTGAATGACAGAGGAAGAGAAATTTGACGGATTAACAAGGCAAGAGTATAGTACCTCATCACCGGGAAGGACCATTTTCTTTTTAGCTTTGGTCCATTGAGGGGATTTTGCAGGTTGTTTTCTAGAAAGAAGGTTTTCGACATAAGTAAAAGTCGTAATCAAAAATAATTTGAAGGCGAATAAATGGCAACATACCTTCTTTAGGACAATGTCCGGAGTAGATCTCGCGTCCACTATTTTCTTGGTTCTTTGGAGGAGATTTTCTTGTGGTAGCCTTGCCTACTTTGATCTTGACTTGGAGTGCGGAGTTGATCGATGTCGAAAAACATTGGTAAGAAAAGCGAAATAAAACTAAATTCTACGATGTTTAAGACTCGAGAAAGATTTGGATATCAAGAAGTAAATACAGGTTGTTGGAAGGAAGGTCGCCACCAATTTCTTCATAATATTTCTGCAAAGGTATCACTAGCCTCTCCAAAGCCCAGCGGTGGTGTAGTAATCAATCCACCATTCATGAAATTTCTTGGTGCATGAGAATCTGGGGTTGAATCGAGAGGTTGAAATTCAAGGCCCTATAGTGAAATTTCTTGAAGGCTTGTTTGTAGGCTACCGCGTGTGCGGATTCGAAAATTCTCGCCTATGAAAACACTGCTTGGTCTTTGGTCGAACTCGACAAAGGCCAAACCGTCTCGCGAGAATAACTTGGGAAGTATCTCTTAATTAGAAGCTATTTTTAGCTTTGCGGGGGTAAGTCCGGTAGAAAGAATAGTAGAGAGAGGTAGGCTTGCGATTTGGGTAATCTCCTCGACTTGTTCGTGCTCGGAAGAAGAAGAAGGAAATGGTTGCCGAAACCAAGTTGGACCGAAAGGCCTTTGCACAAAGGGAGCCATAGAGTTTACTGAAACTTGTGCACTTCGGGAACATGTCGAAGTGAATTTGAAAGACTCTTACGGAGGAATATTTATCTGTTTGGGTTTCAACCGAGCTAGTCGAATCCCTTGATCCTCCTAGACTTTAAGGTTGGGTGAAGCAGACTTAGGGATATACTGAGACCTAGTCGAGACTCAAAAGTGGCTAGCGACCACAATTGCAATAACCACAATGGGCGAGGCCAAGAACTTGTTGGTGGGTTCGTCTTCTTTCGTTCTAGAAACAAAGCATTGTCAAGCTCACGATAGAGAACCCAACAACAGCTTTTAGCAAGATTAATGTTTTCTTTCTCGTGGAGTTGAAATTTTGCCCGATGGAATATAGGTTTTAGAAACACGGAGGTGAGCGAGTACGAGAAAACAAAAAGGGATAACCAAAGGGTTAAGAAGGCTACGTGTTCTTTAGCAGACACCGTGTCATTGTCACGATTGTGGTGTTCCGTGATGTAAGGAGCAAAAGTGGCATTGTTGAAAGTGAACGGGTATACATAATCAGGATTAGCAGGGGTCAAAAGTCTCACCTAGGGGTTTCAGACCTGTGATGGCAGCAACATCTAGTAAAGTGGGAGTCAGCATGCCACATCTCAAATGAAGGCTATGAGTGGCACAATCCCAGAACTGCATAGCAGCCAATAACAAGGTCTTGTCATACTTAGGCCCATACCTAGACAAGCTGGATAAGGTCAAAAATACCTTGTTTTTTTCGGATGTCGGCCTTTTTAGCCTCTACCTTGTCGAGCCAATCTATGTAAATCGTTGGTCGAGCCTAGGAGCGCACTGAAAACCCTGGAAGGACTATTCGAGAAATTCTAAATGGAAAGGGGTCTTAGTGAAAATTGCGGGTTGAAGACAGGCATGGTCTGGGGAAAATTTGTAAACCGGTGTTTTCTAATAGGATATCGTGTAGAGGACCTAGATATGCATGAGTATAAACCCTAGTAGAAGGAATCGATGCACTGGTTTGCCATTGAAGCCGCTTCGACTATCGTGAATGTCGGGCTCATCAACAAAGCCATCAAGGGTTTTAGGTCTGTTGGTTTCGCTGTAGCCGTTGAACATTCAAAGTGAGATGAAGAAGCCATGAGGATAAAAAGCAAATGCGAGACGAAATTCGGCGTAGATTGAAGAAAAGGAATGAAAGTTTGAAACTTTAGTGATTTTGGGATTTTTGCAAAGCGAGAGAATGAAGAATGCGAGAGAGACTTCACAAAAGTTCAAACCGAGTAAAGAGGAATATGAAGGGTTGTAGCCGTTTATATATGTTGGGAAGCTACGATTATTGGCACGTTTCGCCATAACTCGCGCGTTCGCGACGTTTGAGAGACGTGATGGCCCACCAACTATGCAACGTGTGCCAATAAGGCGGTTTGTTTTACTGTGCAAGTAATGATAGTTGTCTTTTTTCGACCCTTTGTTGAAATGCAAAAAGCGGTAGAAATGACCATTGCCTGATATTCAAAAATACCTTTTCTTCCCTCCATTCCTTATTCCGTCGAAAAAGCATTTTTTGGGGGGCAATCTGTTACCTCAAAATTCCGACAAGGGCATTAAATTAAGCTTTAAATGGTATTGACTGCACATTTAATAAGTATTCTGTGGGCCACAGGTCAATGCTCAAGTCAATGTACCATAAATTCGACGGTGAAGTTGTACAAGTCGCGACAATGCAAGCAAACTTCGGCGGACTTGGGTCTTCAAGCTACGAAACAATGGCGAAACCTTCGGCGGGGAGAGGCCCAATTGTTCGACAAAAGCGGGTCCAATACTTCGCCAAATCCTTCGACGACAAGGTGGTGAAGCGCAAGGAGCAGCAGTTAGTGGGCGGTTATTTCCCTAGTTTTTAGGAAGTAGTTATCGTGCTTGCCCACGATTGTATCTGAGAGTATAAATACTCCCTTGTAATAGGAAAACGGGGTCACCACATTTTACAAAAACACTGAGAAACTCAACTTCCAAGCCAAAGCGAAACAAGAGTGAATCAGATTATATTGTACGTGTTGGTGTACCATCTTCTTCTTTCTATCATTTTAATGCAATTGTTACTTGTTTTTACGTTTGTTGCTTTCTTACTTTCATTCTGCTTTCAAACTATCTCTTCCTACTATTTTCTGTTCTTACGCACGCTAAAAGACACAAAACACAAAGGCAATTGTCAAAGAGATTTTCTAGTTTGATCTCACGATCTTAATATTGAAAACTAGTGATTGTTTGCTAAAAACACCAAAGAAAACTTGATTTCTGTAAGATTTATCAAGGATTTCTCAAAAATTTCAAAACCCACGTATGCATTTGTTGCAACGTGACAACGCGTCTTCAACTTTGATGAACAATGTCATGAAGCTTTCAACAAATGAAGATCGCCTTAGTGATTGCTCAGTAATAGTCACTCCAGTTAGTCTAAGCCATTTGAGTTGATGTGTGATGCAAGTGATTATCTTGTAGAGGTGTATTGGGGCAAAGGTATGGAAAATTTTTTCATTCTATTTATTATGCGAAGAAACCTTAGATGATGCCCAATTAAATTATCTTTGTGGTGAAAAAGAGCTTTTGGTTGTTGTATTTGCTTTCGATAAGTTTAGATCTTACTTAGGGGGTGCAAAAGTTATTGTCTTCACTGATCATTCAGCCATTAAGTACTTAATTTCTAAAAAAGATGCAAAGCCAAGGCTTATTAGATGGGTTCTCCTCCTCCAAGAATTTGACTTGGAAATACGTGACAAAAAGGGTGGAGAAGAAAGTTCTTGCGATCACCTTTCTAGGCTTGAGAATGTTGATGCAGTGCGGTGAAGAAGAGATAAAAGAAAAATTCTCGATGAGAGACTATTGTCGATAGCCTCGGTAGTTGAAGGCGTTGCCACGTCTATGACACTTTCGTCAAGCGTCATAACGTCGATACCATCGCACCTTGGTATCTTGACATAGTTAACTTTCTTGTTAGCAAGATTGTGCACTGTGGGATTCAACTACCAATGAAGAAGAGGTTCTTCCATATTATAAAGCAATATTTTTGGGATGAGCCATACTTGTACAAATTGTGTCGGATCGATTACTAAGAAGGTGTCTAGGCGAGGAAGAACAACTCCATGTCTTTGCAACAATGTCATTCAAAGACCTTATGGTGGACATTTTGGAGGAGTACGAAACATTTGCAAAGGTCCTACAAACTGGCTACTATTGGCCTACACTATTCAAAGATGCTCATGAGCTAGTCGGGAGATGTGATAAGTGTCGGAGGACGGAAATATATCAAGTAAGCAAGAAATGCCTCTCACAAACATTCGGAAGTTGAGTTGTTTGATGTATGGGAATGGATTTCATGGGACCATTTCCTATGTCCCATGGAAATCTATATATTCCGTATTTGTGGATTACGTGTCAAAGTGGGTTGAAGCGGTGGCATTACCCAACAATGAAGCCAAATCGATTAGCAAGTTCCTTAAAAAGAATATATTCACAAGATTTGGTACTCAAGAGCCATAATCGGTGATGAAGGCTCTCATTTCGCAATAAGTTAATTGAGAACCTCTTGGCTAAGTATGGAGTGAAACACAGAATTGCTACTGACCTATCATCCCCAAACCAAAGTGGCAGCAGAAATATCCAATAGAGAGATCAAAAGAATACTTGAGAAAATGGTTGGTCCCTACTACAGAAAGGAATGGTCACTACACTTGGATGATGCGGTTTGGGCCTCTGAGAACAAAGATACAAAACACCATTGGGCATGTCTCCCTACAAGCTAGTATATGGCAAGGCTTGTCACCTACCAATTGAGCTCCAACATAAGGCTTATCGGCATTGAAGCAATTAAATTTGGATCATGCAAAAGTGGTGAAGCAAGGTTCTTTGCAATTAAATGAACTAGAAGAGTTCGGACACCATGCTTATGAAAACTCAAAGAATGTACAAGGAAAAGACCAAGAAGTGGCATGATCAGAGAATTCAAAAAGAGAGAACTAATGAAGGACAACGGTATTACTATTCAATTCAAGGCTAAAGTTGTTCCCGAGTGCAAGCTAAAGTCAAATTGAGTCGGTCAGACCGTTCAAATTAATAAAAATCTATCCTCATGGGTCTTTGTGGACCTATTTGATGAAAAGACAAACACCATGTTCAAAGTTAATGGCCAACGTGTGAAGCGATATCATGGACGACATGTGGAGAGGACAAGATCCAAATGTCCTTCCACAATTCTTGAATTAAAATGGCAAAAGTCGGTGAAGACTCTTAAAGCAAGCGCTCTTGGGAGGCAACCCAATGATTTTTAATTAACCAACAATTTTTGTGTCTTTTTAATTTTTGTTTTGCGGGAATAAAAGTAGAAGAAATGGAAAGTAAAGGTGGTAGGCGTCGTAGCGTCTCGGTATACACTAGGCGTGGGCGCGTGCGGGCGTGCAGGCGATTTAAACTAAGTCAAAGGCGTAAGTGATGGCGTGTGAGAAATCATTTCCTTTTCGCAGAGCGAGCGTGGTAGTGACCATGATGTCATCTCCCTTCCCTACTTGTCTAATCAACGGTTACTTTTCTCCATTACTCCACTCTACCATTTCTCAACTCCCATAACCACTTCCCCATAAAAATCCCACCATTCACCATCATCCCACCACCGCAACCTCTCTCTAATCTCCTCTCTGAAACCACAATCTTTCCTCTATTTCTCAGAAAACCTAAAAACTCCAAAATCCCCATTCCTTTCTAAGAAATTCTGCGCAATCACCATGACAAAAGTGAAGCAATCTGCGCCAAATCCTCCAGGAAAGGCAAGAATATTGACCTAAGTTCATCTTCAGCCCCTATCCTGAAACACCAAATCCATCTAAAAAGAAAGCCCTACTCCCGAAAGGGGTTTTAGTCAAGAAAGCCCAATCGATTTTTCGCAACAAATCGCAGCGTTGGTGGTGGGAAGTTCGTTGTGCCACGAAAGGAATATATTGCTACTTTGGTTCACGATTTTTACAAGGAAATCGTTGAGAGACTGAAGGAGAGCCGTCCATTGTTTCAAAGGTGTGAGCGAGGAGGTAAAGTTTGGGGTAAGAGTGATCAACGATTATTTTGGGCTAGGTTACTATGGAAATTTGTGGAGACCAAGCAAAAGACGTATGGATCGATGAAATGGACGCAATCAAGGAAAGGATCGTGTTGAAGGTCTTTGTTTGGGAGAGAAGTGGTGAACACGGGAGTGAGTTCAAAATCATGAAGAGGTACCTATGTGATGAAGCAACACTTGGTTCCATTTCATAAGGCCTTCGCTTAATTCCTACCTCTCACACCTCATGGGTAGATAAAGAGAGCGATTGTGATTGATGCAATCATGTCAAGAGACAAGGTGGAGGTTGGAAAATTGATCAACCGTGAACTCAACAAATGGAAGAACAGAAAAGATGGGTACTTGTATTTCCCATGCATGATTCTTGATTTATGCATGGAGGTGGAGTAGAGATTGAAGCATCTCGAATGAGGGAGGCGACCTCAAGGCCCCCTTTTCAACAAAATTCAAACCTAGGGTGAAAACTGCTGGAGCTTCAAGTTCTGTTGATGCACAGACGTTGCAACGTCTGGAGGAAAGGCAGAACACCCTGGCCAAATTTGTCAAGGAGCAATTCAAGTGGCAAAAGAAGGTATTTGCCCAAATGTCTAAAGGAAAGAAAGTGATTGAAGAACCTGTGTTGCCTGACTGGATGCAGGAAGAAAATGATGATGATGTGCCTCTATCTACAATCCAAAGAAGAGCCGTGAAGAAAGAAAGGGCCAAGCGAGCAAAAAGCCCACCAAAGAGAAAGAGCCCAGCAAAGAGGCAAAAGAAGGTAAGTAGTGAAGAGGATTTTAATTCTGATGATTTGGATGATATTTCTGATGTTGATGCAGATGAATCAAGAAAGGTGAGCATGGAGGTAATAAGTGAGGAAGAGAAAGAGGAGAGCCCTGAGGAAAAAGGAAGTTCAAGTGAGAAGACTGTAAGTGAATCCCCATCAGACCAAACAAACAAAGAGCCAGCCCAAACAAAATCCAAAGCAACTAGCCCCAAACCACCATCCCCACAAGCCGCACAACCACCACCTTCACCACAAGAACCCTCCACCCAGGACCAAAACACCCCTAAGACTCCACAATCCAAAGCTCAAGATCAACCAATAACACAACCACCCCCACCCATACCTGAACCTCAAAAGCAACCATCACCCCAAAAAGTGCAGGACCCAGACGTGGCGACGTCTGAGGCAACAAACACAGGAAGCAACCCAGATTCCCAACCCATCTCCACACCCAAGAAAACCAGAGTGAAAAGTGCACTCACATACAACCCTTTTGGAAGGAATAAAAGGAAAGAGCTAGTTCTTTGAGTCAAAACAAGCCCAAGTGAGTGGAGAAAAAGAGGAAGTTGTAGCCCCCACAACACTAAGACAAAAAAGCCCGAGTAAAAGGAAAGGTCAAAGTCTTTGCGCAGGAAACTCGCTCATCGCTACTAGTGCAAACATTTGTTGCTACTAGTGTTTCGAAAAAACCCTTCCCCGCTATTCTTTGAAGAAGCGCTGCAGAGCGTCACAACGTCTCTTTGAAAAAGAGGTCATGACCAAACTTGCGAAATGCAAGATACCAATGAAGCGTGAAGCTGCGTTGGAAAAGGTAAATCGCCAAGCAATGGAAGAGACCACTCGAGAAACTAGCAGAGCACCTTTTGAAGCAAGTCCAGGGTACAGTTGCTGAAATTGGAGGATCATCCACAGACGTGGCAACGTCTAAAGAGCAAGAGGTGGAAAAAGCCCGGATGAACCCCAATGAGCCAATGCATTTTAACCTCTTTGAATTAGCAATGAAGATGTGGGAGGAAGCCAAAAAGAGGGTTGCTGCAGCTTCAAGTGCTGCTGGTGCTAGTGCGGGTGAGAAAGAATCTGTTGAAACAACAACAACTACCACAACTGAGCAAGGAGGAGTAAAGGTGAAAAAGGAGAAGAAGGATAAGAAGAAAGGAGAAGGTCGGTGAAGTTCCCACCGCATGAGCGGAAGGCTCAGTCCAGTGCCGCAAAACAAGTAAGTCCCCCATTAATTTCATCAGTAGTTGTAGTTTTTAATTTTAGTTTTAGTCTTAGTTTTGGTAGTACTGTTTTATGTCCGTTTGATTAATTCCCCCTTATAAAAAAAACCCATGTTTTAATCTTTGAGCAAGTGAGACACCGCTCGGCTTTTTGAGTGTGGGGAACAGAATCTCAATGTTTTAAGTTTCATTTTTGTGTTGCGCATGAAATTAAATGCAAAAGCAAATTTTTGTTCTTACTCTGTCAAGCATGAAAATAATTCTCTTTGAAATTTGAAGTTAGTGAAAATATGTGTGTGTGAGTAGCTTTGTGCATAATTAGATGAAAAGAATTGATTGATGCTCCTACACAAACTCTGTTTTAAGAAAGAATCTAGTTAGCTAGGGAATATTTTGTCTTTGAAGCTAGTTTTGGTGAACTATGGTGAGAATAAAACTTGATTAAAAACTGAGAGTAGCAGTAGAAGCTAAGTTTGGGGGTAAATCAAGTCGTACTAAGGCTGGGTGCAAAGACTGTAGGATGGTTAGTGCAGGTGTAGTGTGAGTGCAACGTTGTAACGTCTACCCGTAACGTTATAACGTATGCCGTGTGTGTTGTGTTGTGTATTCAGACGTTACAACGTCTCACCCATAAACGTTGTAACGTCTATTCCCAAAAAGACCAAAAAAGAGTGTGTTGTTACAAATAAGTGGAAAATCCACATGTATGCTGTGTTCCCTGTAATACCCTGAAACAAATGCTGAGCAATCCAATAGTTGAAAAAAAAAAAAAAGAGAACTCCAAAATGGAGCAAATAAAAGAGAGTTGCTCAATAAATGAGGGGGTTACAGTATTTTGTGTGTGAGTCAATAAATTAGTGCACTAACCCAGTCCTAGCACCCAATTAAGATCCTTTGTCATGCTTCAATTGAACCCCCATTTCTTATGTGAAAATGTTAGCCTAACCTTTGTTTTGAAAGATGTTTTGCTGTCACCATTTGGAAACCACTCTTTCATAAGCTAAAGTAGTTTGAACTAGCTAGAGGAAGAATTAAATCGAGAGATCACACACTCACTTGAGCTTTAATGAATCTGGAACTTAATTATGCATTGGTGTGTGAGTGTGTGAAGAATTAGCCCTCGAGAATGAACTTTTGATCTGCTGGTTTGAGTAGAACATAACTTGCTAGTGTAGTTGATTTCATGTATATCTGTTAGATGTGTGTTTTGTTTTGATTGCTTGAGGACAAGCAATGATTTAAGTTTGGGGGTGTGATAACTCATATTTATATGAGTTATTTATACTCACTCGAGAATAAATCATGCAAGTTCTCTAGCAATACAAGGTTAATTTAAGTAGTTTTGCGTTAGTTTCGTATTTACGAGTGAGTGAAAGGTTAAATGAATGAATTGTGCATTTTGGCACCGAATGGTGCCTCGAGAGAGCGTTTTGATCTTTGTTTGTGCTTGTGCGCAGAAATAATCTTTGAGCGTTACCACGCCCTCACCACGTCTATAGAAGTGCAGCAGAGAGCAAGGGTGAAAGATCTCCATTTTGGCGCGCTAGTAATGATGGTCAAAGATATAAAAGTCAGAAGATCTTCTATTCCCCATGAACTGACACGCAGATACTGCTTTGTAGCGAGCGATTGTCGAGGCGAGTAAGAGAGGAACAGGACACGGTAGGTGGGCAAGTGACATCGACCACACGTGAGCAAGGAGGCTATTTAATGAAGGCTCAGCTCTCTCTCAAGGCACCGATACATACACCCATTCAGAAACACTTCATACACTTCATCTTCATCCCTTCACCATATTTCCATTAAAGATTCGAAAGTAGTCCTGTAAAGAAGATCTGGAAACAGACTTCTGTATTTTGCTTTTCTGAACTTTGTTTTATTTTCTGCATTGCTGTGAGGCTCAGACGTTGTAACGTCTATACAGCGTACATGCTGAAGAGCTACTTAGGTGTATCTTTTGCACTTAGTTTCTTTTCTGTTATGTATGGTATTTGGATATTAAATCCTCATCATTCTGTAAAGATGCTCAACATGAGCTAAACACTTTGTAGTTGAGTTGTTGTTTTGCATGTAATGAATTTTTCTAGTTAAATGTTATGAAGTATTGACGCTTACATGTTTTAAATCTTTGCATAAAAATATTTCCAGACTTGTTTTGAGGCTGGCCTCTTAAAATAGGTAGTATCATAGGTTCATACATGGTCTATGAAAAGAACTCAAAGATTTATATGAACGAAAAGGTGCACTAAAGACATTTAGGCATTTTTATCTAAGTCTAGACATAGAACGGATAATAGTTCATAGAACATTGCTGTGGGTGCTTAAAATACAGGAGTGGGCCTATTTAGAACCTAGACATAGGACCTCTTATACTTGAAACTCGGCGTTTTGTCTTTGAAAAGCATAGCTCTTTGCAACATTGATGTTCAAAGCGTGGCCACGTCTATGCTAAATAACATTTGAACGTCAAAATGTGTAAACGTTATAACGTCTGGCTAGAAAAGATTTACTTGCATGCAACAACTCAACTCATCTCTCATTCATATTCACAACCAACTTTTGTTTACTTGTTTTGATTATATCTTTAGCTTTAAAACCAACTCTTATTGCCGATTTGTTACTTGATTCTCTTGTGTTTTGAAACTTGAACTTTGAAAAGTTTACCAATCCTTGTGGGAACGATCTCTTACTTAAAACCACTCTATTACTTGTACGATGTGTATACTTGCACTATAATTGCGAAAACCACACGAACGCAACAATAACATAGTCGTTTGCAACTGCTCCCTAAAGATGGAGCATTAGATCATATTATATTGGAGATGGTACACTTGTGAGACCAAGTCAATAGTGTGTTGGTAACTATACCTCTATATAAGTGGGATAAGGATTCCGGACATGTTGCACGTGTTGGAACTCAAACATGAATTCCAAGGGGTGTGATTAGCAAAATTTAGGCCCAATCACTTAGAGCCCATGCACCAAACACAACCACAGTCCAATTTACCAAACAACTAGAATAACAAAACGGGTTCCGCAACTTGTACGCAAAAACACGCGGGTTATCAAGACCCGCTAGTTTTAACAAAATATAGAAACCTTCGTTTCTTGAACAGATGGTACGTTGCACTCTCTCTTTTCTCTATGTTTCCTTCAACCTTTCTTTGCTAGGGTTTATTAATATGTTAATGATTTGCAGGTTACCAGCGATGGAAATGCAACAACGATGTTGTAAGAGTGAATGCGAATAGTATTCAACAAAACCCCTTTGTTTTGTTGCTGTAATTTCTGCTCAGAAAACCTAAAACTTTCGAAACCTAATTTCTGTCTTGTTTTTCTGATTACATGTGAATCAATGTACAAGAAGTTGAACAGAAGATCAAACAAAGATAAACGTTTACACCACTTGTGTTTTACGCTTTGATATTCTTTATATCCTTGCAAACCCTAATTTGACGTTGTTTTGTTTTTGTGAAATATTCACACTACTCAAGAAGAGCGAAGGTGTAGAACACACTTAAGGTTTTGATTGAAGGCCTTGTAACGAAGGTATAAACCACACGCCTTGTGATTTACTTTGTTTTCCTTGCTTTTGTACAAAACCCTAATCCTTGTTTCTACTTTCTTGTTTTGCGAGGTACATCGGAAAACCACTTGAGAACAAAGAGAATAGAAGACACATACACTTGGAGTATAAATAGAGCAGTTTGTAGGAGAATGTAAATTGTTATTTCATTGACTGTGTAAAGAATTTTGTTCACATAGTGTAGTATTTATATGTACATAAATTGGGACTGTTGTAACTGTTTTGTTTGTTACTAAACAAACTATTTTACTAAAATAGAATCTAAAGTCGCTAACGATTATTGAACATAGCGGCCAAGTTGAGTTCTCTTCTCGAACGAGCTCACTCTCCTAGTGAATGAGCTAGACTCTGATTTGTAGGACTTAGCTTACATTCGGGTACATGATGCTTCTGCAAGCTCATATGAGAATACAAGGCTCGATTGAGAACTTGAAAGAATGAATGAGTACATTATTGATTTCGCATTGATATCAACTTGATCGAGGGTGGTGGTCGACGACAAAGTTTAGCGTTAGAGTTATGTACCATTACACCAGTGGTTGTCATTGTCAAACACTTCTATTTTGCTTCTACAAGTTTATCCATTATATATAAGCTACTATCTATTACAAAAGATAGTCTAAATTGTCTTCACATTCTATTCTATATATAAAGCGAGCCTTCTGTTGGACTATCTGCAATAACTCGCCTCCCTTTCTTTTATTTCTCTCTCTTTTTGTTATGCTTTCTTATTCTCCTTTTTTCTTAAACTTTTTATTTTGTAATCATGGTTCGTTTTTTTTGTTTTTTTTAAATCTCCATATATATTTTTAAAATTTATTATTTATGGTCCCACTTGGGTCATGGGCTTTAGTCAATTTTTTTTTACTATATTCACTATTTTAAAAAATTAATTTAAGTTGAAAAAAATTATAGTTACACTTCTTCTCTTTATCTTTTAAATCACATTTTTCTTAACATAAAATTATAAGTCAATGACTACACCTAATCCACTTTTGGTTTAGCCAATATAAAAGTTTTTCTTAGTAAAATTTAATTTTAAAATATATGTTATACGTGTGTCAGACCACTTTTGGTGATTCTTGAGTCAAAATTTGGCTTTTTAAACCCATTTTATTTTTCAAATGATATTTTCAATTTTTTCCATAATAGCTAAACAACTTTTAAAAAAGAAAATCAATTTATAGTAATAGATCCTTAAAACAACTCAGTTTGATAGAGACATTGTTGTTCAGACACAATCAATTTATAGTAATAGATCCTTAAAAAAATAATTTATGCTAACGATTATTAATTTAGTGTATTACATCTGTCGATACTAGCGCACCCTGTGCATCACACGGGTACTAATGGAACACGTCTAATGGTTGCTAAAATGAGTAAATATGTCGTCGAAGGAAAAGCCATATTAGGAAACGATATTGGTCATAAAGTTTATATTCCAAGATTGTCACTTATGCGACTTGATCCTAGAATTCCTTTCAAATATGAACGACAAATTTTTTCCTTAGCTCTATCCTTTGTAATGACTATCAATAAAGTCAATGTCAATCTTTGAAGCATGTTTCACGGGTTACCTCTAGACAATGTTTGAAGTTACTTATCAAAAATGATGATAAGAATTATACAAATATTACTTCTAATATTGTCTACAAAGAAAATATCCAGAATTCAAGTTTTAAATTTATTTTGTTTGTGATTTGTTCTTTGCTGGGATAAATTTCTTCAAACGAGCCCATTTCTTATATTGATTTTGCGAGTGGCCTAGCTTTTGTGACTTGCCTATACTATTTCGTGGCCCATAATTTGTGTGCGGTCCATAGTATTGGAAAGTCCAGTATCTTTCCTTTTTCAGTCTCTCTATTTCGCAGTCTCCTTCGCTATCATGTCTCTTTTGCATTCTCTTCTTTGCTTACTATTTCTCTACGTTTTTGTTCCAAAAATACATTCATGTGTGTTCACATCATTGCTTAGTTTGATACTTCTTCTTATGTTTTGATCTATGTTTTTCTTTTGCTTCCGTTTTTTTAATAGTTTGTACTCTTCTTTTGATCGATTGTTCTTTGAATTTTCGTTCTTAATTTCTGGTATACCTTCTCACTTTTTTCATTTAGGGTTTCTTTGTTTATCGATTTCAAATTTCGATTATCAATTTGTTCTTATTTTCCCTTCTTAATTTCTTGTGTACTTTTAAAGTTCTGTATTGCATGTCTAAGACGTTTTTTTACTAAACATGTTTAAGACTTTGTAATTTAAATTTAAGACTTTTTATTGGGATGTTCTAATATTTTAACTCTTAACTTTGTTATGCAATTTATATATGTTCTATTTAATTTCTTAATCTACTTTACTTATTACTATTATAAAAAATAAAAACCGCGTATTTAGATCCGTGGATGTTGTCTTATCCCTATCTGTCAATACTAGCACACTTTGTGCATCACACGGGTAATAAGGCAGTGGTTTGTAATGCGTGCAAAGTAAGACTTAAATGAGTGGCATGTGAGCTTAGACATTAGGCACGTACACCCAAACTTTGGGTTATGAACTCAAACCAGATTGCTATGTGCATGCATACACTTGAAAGGAAAAGATCATCTCTAGAGGCTAATCGATAAGGTCAAGGAGAGAGAGAAGTCCTAGAATTAAACATTATCAAGTGAGACACGCGGTGTAGGAATGAATCATAACACTTTAAAGTATTCTTACGCGAGCCAAACTTGTATTCTCATTCTCATCATGTACAGAATAACCATTTTTTCTTCTTTTGACGTTATATATTGGTCTTTATAGGCCACACAGACACACACATGTCACTTTGGCTGGCAATGCATGAGAATGAGAATTGTTCATTTGTTTAAACGAAGGAAAGAAAAACAAGTCACCGCTTTTAATATAGGATCATGTTCTGTTTCTCCAAGGTCGGCAACATATCTGATCATTCTCCATGTCGGCATGCACTCTAGGGATATATACTATCAACCAATTAAAGTCTCCTCCATTCTTTCCTTCTTTTTGTTGTGTCAACTTTCCACTATACTTTTCCACTTTAGAAACCAACTCTTGATTGCCTTTTTGCCTTTTCTTTCGTCCTTATTAGTAGTCTCTATTCCTTATAGTATTTACTTTGTCGGTTCTAAAAGTTTTGATGCTTTTAGCCATTTATTTAGACATAAATTATGGAATTACTACCTCCTCCGATCCATTTTATAATAGACAACGCAATTTTTATTCATTAATTCTTTTTATAATCAATGTTAGTGGGGAAAGAAAAAATGTTAGTTTTACGAGTTTGAACTCGAAGTCTTCTGCTTACACTCTTTTGGTGCACTCCTTCTGTATCTTTTAGCCCGCCAACTGAGATTCATTGATAACTGCTTGTAGCCATTTAAACATAAGGTTTGTTACGCTTTTGGTTCCTCTATTATGACCTAGTCACAATTTTAGTCCCCAAATTTTTTTCCCACAAATTTGCACTACGCCAGCGTATTAGGATTTTCAGCGTTTTATTTGGGCATTGGTAGCGTTTTAAAACGCTAGAAAGGGCGCTACTAATCGTACACCCCATTAGTAGCGTTTTAAAAACGCTAGCCATTGACCCAGCGTGTTTTAGACATACGTAGCGTTTTATATAAAACGCTAGCCATTGACCAATAGCCTTTTTACAATTCTTAGCGTTTTACGTCAAAACGCTAGGGATCCCATAGCTCTTTTTTTACTACCATTCCTAGCGTTTTAAATAAAAGCGCTAGGGATCCCATAGCTCCTTTTTACTACCATTCCTAGCGTTTTAAATTAAAACGCTAGGGATACTATAACCCTTTTTACTACCATACCTAGCGTTTTATGTAAAACGCTAGGGATGCTATAGCACCTTTTATTAGCATTCCTAGCGTTTTACAGAAAGCGCTAGGGATCCTCTAGCTCCTCTTTACAATTCCTAGCGTTTTATTTTTAAAATGCTAGGTATTGAATGAATTTTAACTTCATTTCTAGCGTTTTCACTCTAAAACGCTACCTATTGACTGAATTTTTTAAAATATTTTTTATTTTGGTTTGTTCTCCATTTTAATTACTGACCTATAAATTCATTCCCTTCCAAACAAATTCAGAAAATACATTCCAATCCAATATCATTCAAACAAAATTCATCAACAAAATTCATCAAATAATATTTCCAATCCAATATATATCATTCTAAGAAGTACTTACAACATAATATAAATCCAATATATACAACATATATAATAACTAAACTATTATGAATCTCAAAACTTGCTACAAAAAGCTAGAAACAAAAGCGCACCACTCCCCTTACATCTTTGTAAGTTGTTCGTGAGTAGTAATTCTGGATATTTTTAAAGTGGGAAAATCTTGAAAAATAAAATGAAATAAAATTAGAATTAAAATGTTTATTAAATGTGAGTAAGTATTATAATATCAATATAAAAAAGAAATCTAAGTAGTTACCTTGGTTGGGATTGTTACTTTGTCATGAGTGATAATCTCTTTCATATACCTCATAACGTAGTACCCACAATCATTGTTATTTGGTTGTTTAGGACACTACAAAGCAAAAGATTATAACTTAATTGTCACATTTTTATGACCAAAAATTCAATTAAAATTATAAGAATGATTCTTAAAAAGCTTACGATTATGGGTAGCCATCTTGTTTTACTCGTAGATAATCCCAAGTATTCTTTCAAAGCACTGTAACGTCATACATATATATATATATAACGTTAAGTTGAACAAAATACATATATTAAATTATACAAATTAAAATGAGAGGGTTACACATACACACCTCTCAACCATCTCTACGAAGTCTACGTAGACGTTGTAATGGCCTTGAAGTGAATCCGGATAGTAGACAACATTTTGCTTAGGGTTTATTGCAAAGAGTACCCAATGTTGCTGCAAGTAAATGAATCACGAATGAGTACACATTAATTTACACTATAATACAATCCTCAAAATAATTAAACAAGTGATTGAAGACTAAATTTCTCACCCATTATTGAGTGGTGCCAAAAATAAAGATTCGCCCTTCAAATGCTTGGCATCCATGAAGCGTGAATGGATATAACTTTGTATTTCACTCTTAATAGCCATAATACGTTCCTCTGTATTACCTTGCTTTGAAACACAACGATATACACGCTGGACACAAGAAGAAATACTACGTGTAGTTATGAAAGGACCGTAAGACGATTGTACAAAACCTATAAATAATATATATACAACTTTCAGATCCTCATATATATACTCTAATATATACTCTAATATAAACAACTATTGTGTACAAATAATTTAATACATACCTCTGGTATACTCTAATATCGGCAAAGTGGCCCAATCCATTTCAACTATAGCTTTCGGATCCTCCATGTTGATCATTACCAAGCTATTCGATCCCCACAATGTTATCGGCGGGTAAAAAAATTTGGTCGTCGGGTTCATTTTTTTGAGTGATGTGGACCTTTAGAGAATCGATGTACTTACGGAATTCATCAATGGGAAATTGACCAACATGTTGGGTGGTTTGTATAGAAGTAGATGGTCGGGAGAGTTTGGTAGTGGAAGGGAAGGTCGGGACACTTTTATGGAAGGGAAGGTCGGGACACTTGGGGTACCTAGTATATATTAAAAAAATGATTAATTAGTTAGTTAACACACATTATAGTCATCAACTTATTAACAAAAATATTGTCACTTACAACGACAAGTTGTTGAGCCATGCCACAAAAGTACTAAGTGCTTGATCCACGAAGAAATATATCCGCATTAGCAATTGGAGCAGGCAATGGTGCGGACCCTCTATTGAATAGTCTACCCTAACTCTCAAATGGTTTTGGGCATGGGTAAATTGTGCGAGTGTGGCACTCAATTGGTTACATATCAAACCCACGCAACCTTTCGATGTGGGTTTGCAATATATAGCTCACATTCACAGTTATCCTAAATCAATTATAAAGAAAAATAAATATACATGATAATTTTATCAAATACATATGTACAAAAAAGCAGTCGAGTTTTGTTAAATACGTGTTGAAGGGATGGTGCACTATCTCGGGCGCTATGAAGTGCGGCGGGTGATATAGGTTCAGCAGGGGGTGGTGCGGCGGGGATGGTGCACCAATCCTTTGTGCCAAGAGTCGCTTAAACATCTGTCTCTCTTCCATTAATACAAAGAACATTCTTGGATAGCTCGTCATACTTTGCCGCCATGACTTTACAATCCCCGCACCCCTTGCTTTGGCTCTTTGGCCCAAACACGGTTGTAGGAGGAATCTCATATCCATAACCTCTAATCCGACCACTGCTCTCTCTTCCCTTCCCAAGGCACGAGCAAGGACATCTTGTTGACCATCACAATCTGTTAAATCTCCTTGTGATACTGATTGTGATATGCTTTGGCGATGCACAAACATAAATAACGGATAAAATTAATAAACAAATGTCAAGAGAAATTTAATCGACAATAAAAAATATGTCCACGTGTCAAAAAAATCGAGTAACGGATAAAAATAATAAACAAGTGTCAAAGAAATTTAATCGACAATAAAAAAATATGTTCACGTGTCAAAAAAAAATCGAGTAACGGATAAAAATAATAAACAAGTGTCAAAGAAATTTAATCGACAACAAAAAAATATGTCCACGTGTCAAAAAAATCGAGTAACGGATAAAAATAATAAACAAGTGTCAAAGAAATTTAATCGACAATAAAAAATATGTTCACGTGTCAAAAAAATCGAGTAACGGATAAAAATAATAAACAAGTGTCAAAGAAATTTAATCGACAATAAAAAATATGTCCACGTGTCAAAAAAAATCGAGTAACGGATAAAAATAATAAACAAGTGTCAAAGAAATTTAATCGACAATAAAAAATATGTTCACGTGTCAAAAAAAATCGAGTAACGGATAAAAATAATAAACAAGTGTCAAAGAAATTTAATCGACAATAAAAAATATGTCCACGTGTCAAAAAAAATCGAGTAACGGATAAAAATAATAAACAAGTGTCAAAGAAATTTAATCGACAATAAAAAATATGTTCACGTGTCAAAAAAAATCGAGTAACGGATTAAAAAAATATAGTCAGACACAAATTCCAACTTGCTAGGAATCATAAAATTAAAATTACAATACATGAATTTTGGAATACTTACAATTTTGTCCTTGACCTCCTTAGTTTTCGGATCCACAATCTCCCCATCCTTGTTTTGTCGGGCCTCTAACCAGACAGTACAACGATCAAGGGATTCTTGAGTTGGATCTTCCCCTCTTGCTGATAACTATTTAAGTTTAATAATTGTTAATCAACTGTAAATTAAAAGATTCATTAAATCATAATAAATTAAACTAATTGTGTCTTACCAATCTTTCTTCAAGAATTTGATATCCACTTGAACCTCCTCTATAAGGGTACTCGGGATTAGAAGCTCTCACTTTATTGGCTTTGCTTTTTTTCTATTTAAAAACATAAGTATACATTAATGAATGATATCTTGTTGTGAAATATATATATATATATATATATAACTTAAATAATTAATATACTAACCAGGAAATCCGGATCTGTAGTGCGTATATCTACAAATTTGGTCCAATCCTCCTTAGTTATAATTAGGCATACAAGGTCTTTGGAGGCTCTCTGTCGATGGTCCCATCAGCCGTTTTTGTATACTTTTTCCCCACATCAGTTCTATATGCCCGATGCAACATTCCCGCTTCCTTGAGTATCCAATCTCTTCGGGCATCATCGACATCAAAGTGTTTCTACTTATACATAAAAATGGATTAAATAAATACAACTAAAAATTCACTAAATAAGATTATTAAAGAGGTCTAAAATTATATACCTGTATTAAGGACCAAAAATCATCTTTCAGTTTAGGCAAAACTGTATTATCTTTCTCATTCCAACTTTTTATTGAAATTGGAAAGATTTGTTTCACCTTAGTACCAATAAAGCTAATTAAATTTGTGCCGTTGTCTCCAATTGGCAAACCTTTAACACTCCATCGGACCTTAAATAATTAAATCATTAAATAATTAGATAACTTGGAAAGGTAGAGAACAACATTAATAATTAGTAATTAACTTACCTTATATTTCTCGTCTCCTTTACTTATCCGATGGACGATATTCTTTTTCGATGTAATTCCTCGGGGAGTGAACTTCTTTGTGTTTCTATCACTCCCATCACCACCCTGACTACTCTCATGATCACTATGTGATGCCATCTCACTTGCAATGACCCAAATGAAATAGACTCAGTGAGTTTTAGCTTTCTAATTGTTTAGAACCAACAAACACTTAACAAAATATAGAAGAAGTCATGCACTAAGTAACAGTGAAAGCCATGCACTAAGTATATAACCTAGAGTAAACATACATAGGAAAGCCATGCACTAAGTATATAACCTAGAGTAAACATACATAGGAAAGCCATGCACTAAGTATATAACCTAGAGTAAACATATATAGGAAAGCCATGCACTAAGAACCTAGAGTAAACATATATATGAAAGCCATGCACTAAACAGAGAAAGCCATGCATGCACTAGGAAAGCCATGCACTAGGAAAGTTAATAATGCTATCTAAGCCAGACTAATCTAACAACTAATTAAATATAACATTGAGCTAAGTAACAGAGAAAGCCATACAAAAGATACATAACAAACAACAAAAAAACCAGTGAGAGTATGTTGCAGAAATACCTTTTGAAAGGAGAGAGAGTGCGAGAAAAAGGAAACAAATGGGTGCTTGCTGCGTGGTAAGATAACACCAAGGAGAGAGAGGATGAGCGAAGAGGATGGGTTTCTGCGTTTTAGGTTTCTGGTCGCGCGCGTTTATGGGTTTCACGGATGATGAGCGAATACGTGGAGTGTGGGTTGTTCGCAAGGGATGAACGAAGAGGATGAACGAAGAGGATGGGTCGTTTGGTTTGCCTGGGTCTCACACAGAAGGGATGAACGAAGAGGTTTCTGGGTTTCTGGGTTTTCGCTGGGTTTTCGCAAGAGAGGAGTTAGGTAGATGAAGAGACAGCGTGAGTGTGTGTGAGAGAGATGAGAGAGCGCGCCTTGTAAAAATTTTAATAGCATCCTAGCGTTTTTACATAAAACGCTAGGGATGCTATAGCGCCTCTTTACAATTCCTAGCGTTTTCTGTAAAACGCTAGGGATGCTATTAAAATTTTTACTACCATTCCTAGCGTTTTATGTAAAAACGCTAGGGATGCTATAGCGCCTTTTTACAATTCCTAGCGTTTTCTGTAAAACGCTAGGGATGCTATAGCACCTTTTTACTAACATTCCTAGCGTTTTATATAAAAACGCTAGGGATGCTATAGCACCTTTTTACTAACATTCCTAGCGTTTTATATAAAAACGCTAGGGATGCTATAGCACCTTTTTACTAACATTCCTAGCGTTTTATGTAAAAACGCTAGGGATGCTATAGCACCTTTTTACTACCATTCCTAGCGTTTTCTGTAAAACGCTAGGGATCCTCTAGCTCCTCTTTACAATTCCTAGCGTTTTATTGATAAAACGCTAGGTATTGAATGAATTTTTTAACTTTATTTCTAGCGTTTTCACTCTAAAACGCTACCTATTGACTGAATTTTTTTTTAAATATTTTTTTTATTTTGGTTTGTTCTCCATTTTAATTACAACCTATAAATTCATTCCCTTCCAACAAAATTCAGAAAATACATTCCAACAAAATTCAACCAATATATCATTACAAACCAATATATAGATACACACACATATGTACATATCACCAAAAGACCATATTAAACTAACAATTACTTACAACATAATTAATATATATCCAAATCATACAACATAATAAGTAACTTACATTATGAAACTCAAAAGTAGCTACAAATTAAAGCTAGAAACATATATAACAAAGACCCTCAATGACTACTGTCTTGACCACTAGATCTCATGATCACTAAGTGATGCCATCGACTGCAATATAACATATATAATCCATGTTATTGTTAAATTTACAAAAACAATATAAATATTATCTATTAATAAAAAATAACGAGATATCATTAAGTCTATATTACCTTTTCCTTTTCCTAGATAAAATTTTGTTTGCAATTCGCGTCTTGGTATTTTTTCCGACGAATAATAATTCCATCATTATGATCTTTTCTAAAATATACAACATCCTCTATAGAAGTATTTTCCCTATTATTGGTTACGATGTTCGAAGAAAGGGTCGTCCTCAACACCAACATCATCGGGTGCTTCATCATCATCGTTGTTATACACAAATTTTTTGTCGATCAATAGAACAATAGACCAATTGATATTAATCTGGATCGGTGACATAAAACACTTGTTGAGCTTGCGATGCTAAAATAAAAGGTTCATCTTTATATCCTAACTTGTTGAAATTCGCCCGCATGAACCCTAATTCATCAATCAGTAAACCCATATTATTGTCAACCCATTCACATTTGAACACGAGCTCTCTGAAACATATTGTAATCCAACTCCCATATGTGTTCAATGAAGCCAAAGTAAGACATATTCGCATATATGGGATTTCTATCTTTGGCAATTGGATGCATGCATAGAATGAGCTACAAGAGTCACCGATAACTCTATTTTATATAGAGTTATTCATAGTCTTTACTTAGATAAATGTTTGAAACCAATGCAATAAACTTGTAAATACAATAAAAAGAGATGAAAATTATAAAATACATTATCAAGGAGATAGAAGTTCGGTTTATATACAAATTGGTATGTTTGATATGTTTGTTGAGTACTTTTTTGCAGATTTTGTGATTTTGCATTAAGTGCTTAAGCATCGAGTGTTTAAGCACCAAAGCATGCAACTGAAGCAAGTAGCACAAGACCCCACATTGGAAGCACCTCAATTTGATTTCGTTCTAAAGAGCCTTCTTTGGCCTCCTACTAGCTCAGTGATCACATGGAATCAATTATCAAGTTACCAAAGAAGTCATCTATAGGATGAAAACAACAAACATCATCATTACACCAAGCCAAATGTCATCAACTAATTGGACCCCTTCAAAAAGAATGTTTCCCACTCAAAGGAATGTTTCCCATTCAAAGTGACAACAAATTGACACCTGCAAAATAACTAGGATAAGTCACATGATGGTCAAAGAATACTTCACAAGCAAGTCAAATACTTGAAGACAAAGAAAACCCTCCATGGAAGGAAATCTCCTACATCTATAAATAGGACTCTTTCATCTCTTGTAAAAAGATATAGATATACGACCAATACCATATAGATACAATAGTAGTTTTAGATTAAAGTTCATCTTGTTCTTCATTTTATTTCCAAGTCTTTTTACTTCACTTTGATTACTCTAAGCTTAAGAGGAAGGTAAGAAGGAATTGACATCTCTATTCTTCACTTCTTCCTAGTTGAGAATCAAGTGTTCTTCATTAATATTAAGTTCTTATTTCATGTTCTTCATCTTACTCTTTATTTACTTTCTTGTTATTTAATTTCTTGCAAGACTTGTCCAATCAAGCAATTTACTTTCTTGCAAGACTTGTCCATTCAAGCAATTTACATTTCCAAGTTATTTACAATGCTTTCTTTACTTGCTTTGTTTAATTACTTTATGTGGACGATGATGAGCTAAATTCCTTAGTTGGGATGCTCTAGTCATATGATGAACTCGTGAGAACTATTGTGTTGTCCAAAAGGGTGCCTCACTTACTAGTTCTTGTACTTAAATTAAACTTGTTTTAAGGTTAACTTAGAACAAGGGGGAGTTGTATTTACAAGAGATTGACTTACAACTAGATCTCAAGAACTAGAAGCAAAGGCAAGTGTTTATTTAAGTCTTTGATGAGAAATTTGTTTTCCACAAAGTCACTTAGTAATTCCATGCTAATTCAAAAGTAATTAGCATAGTCTTTGTTCATGTGTGGGGTTTTACTAAGGGAAAGTATTTAGCAACTTGAACCACTTGAAAGGAGGCGAGGGGAGTTTGACACACTTGCCCTTTACTTGCAAAAAAACAAGGGTTTATTGAGCATGCAATCACCCTTAACTGATGTATCTACACTAAGTGATCAAGCACCGTGTGCTCAAGCACCGAAAGACAAAGACAACATTCTCACAAGGAACTCATATGGTAAAAGCATCTCAACTCTCTCTTAAATTACATCCTCTATGTGTATTTAAATTCTGCTTTTTCTATATTCCAAAACCAACCACAAATTTCTCGAATAGTTGTAGACACACTAGTTTACCTATGCTAAACAAACACATTAAAAATTAGTCAATCCTCGTGGGAACGATCTTTACTTACTCTTTATTACTTGTTTGTGGATTGTGTATACTTGCACATGCTTATTTCACACACCAAGTTTTTGGCGCCGTTGTAAGGGGATTGCCAATAATTTTTAGTTTGTTTAGTTAGTAAAAGAGTGTTTTTAGTTTTTTTTTCTTGCTTTTGGTAGTGTTATTCATGCGAGAACAAGTGCTTAAGCACTAGCCTATGCCAAGAAGACCACCACCAAATTTTGATTTTGATCCAGAGATTGAAAGAAGATTCGGGAGACAATTAAGACTTGAGAGGAAATCCAACAACACAAAGAATATGGTTGAACCAAGAATACCACTAGGGATGCCACAAACAAGATAAATAATGCATGCGATATACAGACAAAGAACCTCGTGCACCAAACAAAGCAAGAAGATGAAGGATCAAGGCATAACAACCGCTGGAGGTAATTCAATTCTCGATGTAGGAGTAAATCATAGACATCAATTCATATACATGAACCCTATAGGCATGATTAATGATAGAGATAGGCCCATGAGGATTATGCCATGTTTGATCATCAAAATATGCAGACTAGCATTGCTAGGCCTCATATTGATCTTTGTCCATTTTGAATTTAAACCAATGATGTTTCAAATGTCGCAAACAATTGGAGTGATTTGGGGATTTTCACATGATGACCCCATGAGCATTTAAAACAGTTTTTAGAAGTATGTAGCAATTTCATCATACGGTGTAAGTGAGGATGCATTTAGGCTAAAGTTATTTCCATATTCATTAAAAGATAAAGCTAAATCATGGTTAAATTCTTTAGAGCCTAATTCAATTCATTCATGGAATGAATTAGTGAAAAAATTCTGTCAAAATACTTCCCACCAATCAAAAATGCTAGGATGAGAAATGACATTACATCTTTTAAACAAAGAGATTTGAATCATTGTTTGAGGCATGGGAAAGATGGAAGGAATTGCTTAGAAAATGTCCTCATCATGGTCCGCCGGTCATTATCTGAGATGGAAACATTTTACAATGGATTAGAGCCCCAAACTGTAATTATGCTTGATGCATCATCGGGTGTTTTATTGAATCTGTCTTATAATGAAGCTTGTGAATTAATTGATAGGGTAGCAACGAATAGTTCTAGCTGGCCTCACTGAAAGGGCAAGTGCCCAAAAGAAAGTGGAGTACATGAACTTAGTGAAATTTCATCCCTAATCTGCTCAAGTTGCCACATTGGCTAACATGATTAAAACTTTCACTACACCTAGTTCAAATTTACACCTAAACCAAACAGAAAACACATTGCGACCATAGAACAAGCACCTCAAGGAGCACCTAGTTGTGTTTCTTGTGGAGGAGCCCACCTCTATGAAGAGTGCTCAAGTAATCCTGTGTCGATTAACTATGTGGATCAAAATAGATATAATAATAATAGGAATAACAACCCTTACTCTAACACCTATAATCCTCAATTTGGAAAAATCACCCAAATCTTAAGTGGGGACCAAGTAATAATGGTGCTCAAGCACCGGTGTTCAAGCACCGGGAGCTCAAGCACCAGCCCAAAAACTCAGATATCAAAATTATCAAAGGCAACAAATAAAGCGCCAATGATAATTCAATAGAAAGCCCGCTTAAATCATTCATAAGTGAAACAAGAACAAAGAAGGCAAACTCAAGATGCTTCCATAAAAACTTAGAAACTCAAGTAGGTCAATTAGCAAATGCTATGTATCAAAGACTGCAGGTGTTCTACCATCCAATACTGAAGCATCCACATCTCAAAGGCAAGGAAAAGAACAAGTAAAGGCCATATCACCGAGAAGTGGTAAGGATCTCACAGAGCCCTATGAGAATGAAGGTGTAGATAAAGGAGAAAAACTCAAAAAGAAAAAGAAACTCGAATGTGTATAGAAGCACGAAGCTTCCACTTCTCAAAAAGAACCAAATCCTGGGTTAGTTATCGAACACCCACCTCCTCCATTCCTCAAAGATTAAAAAAAGTGCATGAGGAGAAGCAATTCAATAAGTTTTTAGATGTTTTAAAACGATTTGCACATTAATATTCCTTTGATTGAAGCTTTACAACAAATGCCTAATTATGCTAAATTTATGAAAGATATCATTTGTAGAAGAAAGAGATTAGGTGAATTTCAAACTATTGCAATGTCAAAGGAAGTTAGTTCAATTTTACTGTAATAAAATTCCAAGAAAATTGAAAGATCTCGGTAGCTTTACAATTCCTTTCTCTATAGGCAACAACTATACAGGAGAGCTCTATGTGATTTAGGTGCAAGCATCAACTTGATGCCTAAATCTATCTTTGAGAAGTTAGGAATTGGTAATGCAAAGCCTACCTCTCAGTAACATTATCCCTTGCGAGATAGATCAACAAAGATATCCGTAAGGGATAGTTGAAGATATTCAGTCAAGGTTGACAAATTCGTGTTTCCTGCAGATTTTGTTATTCTTGATTTTGTTGCAGATGAAAATGTGCCGTAATCCTTGGAAGACCATTTCTTGCAACTGGTAAGACACTTATTGATGTTCAAAAAGGAGAACTAAC
The DNA here is from genome assembly GCA_020916435.1 of Oxytropis ochrocephala. NCBI lineage: Eukaryota > Viridiplantae > Streptophyta > Magnoliopsida > Fabales > Fabaceae > Oxytropis > Oxytropis ochrocephala. The sequence continues at coordinate 60,056 of JAJHUT010000048.1, forward strand.
CATGAGGTGAATGATCAAGAAAGTGAAATTCAATGTGATGAAAGCAATGAAGTATCCAAAGAGAGGAGCAAGAAGAATGTTCTCGCTATCTCACTTGATCATCCGTGTGCGAAGCAATTCAACAAACAAGATGACCATCGACTAGTGCTTTAGCATCAAGTGCTTATGCACTTCCCGAGGTGAAATGCAAGAACAAGGCATACCGACAACAGAGGAAGTTAAACCTAAGGTATGGTGTAGAACTTTTGAATCTTTAAATTTAGAAGACCCTAACCTTAAGAAAAACTTACCTTCAATTGAACAACCTCCCAAACTAGAAATGAAGGAATTGCCAAAACACTTAAAGTATGTTTTCTTAGGGGATAATGATTCACTTCCGATTATCATTGCATCCGATCTATCATTAGAACAGAGCATGATTTAATTGAAACCCTTAAAAACATAAAAAGCAATAGGATGGCAAATGGCAGACATTAAAGGGATTAGCCCCTCTATTTGTATGCATAGAATAAATCTAGAAGACAATGCTAAAAAGCGACATTGAGGCACAGAGAAGGCTAAATCCAATCATGAAAGAGGTTGTTAAAAAGGAAATAATTAAATGGCTAGATCTTTGGGATTATTTACCCAATTGAAGATAGTACATGGGTTAGCCTCTGTACAATGTGTTCCCAAGAAAGGGGAGTCACAAAGTAATAGCCAACCAAAAAAATGAACTAATTCCCACAAGAACGAAGAATCGGGTGGAGAATCAGTATGGATTCTGAGAAAACTTAATAAATCAACCAAGAAAGATCACTTTCCATTGCCCTTTATTGATCGGATGTTAGATAGACTAGCGAGGAAAGGAGTTTTATTGTTTCTTAGATGGCTACTCAAGGTTATAATCAAATTGCCATTGACCCTAAGGACCAGATAAAACTACTTTTACATGTCCATATGGTACATTTGCTTTTAGGAGAATGCCCTTTGGATTATGTAATGCACCTGCTACATTTCAAAGATGTATGATGTCCTTGTTTTCGATTTTATTGAACAATCCATGGAAATCTTTATGGATGATTTTTCTGTCTTTGGAGAAACATTTCCTTTATGTTTATCAAATTTAGAACAAATTCTCCAAAGATGTGAAGATACAAATCTTGTTCTTAATTGGGAAAAGTGTCACTTCATGGTACAAGAAGGCATTGTACTAGGACATAGGGTTTCAAAGAAAGGTCTTGAGGTTGATAAAGCTAAAATTGAGGTCATTGAAAAGCGCCACCACCAACAACAATCACAAGGGATTAGAAGTTTTCTAGGACATGCAGGTTTCTATAGAAGATTCATCAAAGACTTTTCAAAAATTTCAAAACCTCTGTGTAATCTTTTGCAATTAGATACACAATTTAACTTTGATGAATCTTGTATAAAAGCATTTCAGAATCGAAGAAGGCTTTGGTCATCTGCACTGTCATTGTAACTTTGATTGGACCAAACCTTTTGAACTAATGTGTGATGCTAGTGACTTTCTTTGTAGGAGCCGTCCTAGGGCAAAGGTATGACAAAGTGTTTCATTCAATTTATTATGCTAGCAAAACATTAATTGAAGCTCAAGTGAACTACACTGTGGATCGAGAAAGAGCTATTAGGCGTGGTGTTTGCTTTTGACAAATTCGGATCTTACTTAGTAGGCACAAAAGTGATTGTATATACCGACCACTCGCCATTAAGTATCCGCTTGCAAAGAAAGATGCAAAACCTAGGCTAATAAGGTGGATTCTACTCCTTCAAGAGTTTGATCTTGAGATTAGGGATAAGAAGGGAGTAGAAAATCAAGTTGCTGATCACCTATCTAGGCTTGAAGGTGATGATACAGGTACTCAAGAAATCAAGGAGAGATTCCCCGATGAAGATTTGTTAGCAATATCTTGTAACAGAATATAGTGCTTTTGCACTTAGTGCTCAAACACCGGAGATTTCGCACCATGGTATGCCGACATTGCTAACTATCCGTAAGTAATGTTGTACCGCATTGCGGATGGATTATCACAGAGAAGAAGGTTTTTCCATATAGTAAAACAATACTGTTGGGATGAACCTTACCTATACAAGATGTGTCCGGACAAGTCATGAGAAAGTGTGTCCTCGAACAAGAACAACAAGCGTTGCTTGAGCAACGCCATGCAAAGACCATATGGAGGTCATTTTGGAGGACACAGAGCATGCAAACAAAGGTACTACAAACAGGTTATTTTTGGCCCTCTTTATTTAAAGATGCATTCTATATAGTAAAACTCGTGATAGATGCCAAAGAAGTGGTAATATATCCGAAAAACATGAAATGCCAAGAACCAACATTCTTGAACTTGAACTTTTTGATGTATGGGGCATGGATTTCATGGGTCCTTTTCCTACTTCTTTTGGTAAAGAATACATCTTAGTTCTTTGTAGATTATGTGTCTAAATGGGTTGAAGCAAGAGCACTACCTAGTGCCGATGCTAGATCGATGAGTAAATTTCTTCAAAAGAACATATTTACTAGATTTGGCACCCACTAGGGCAATCATAAATGATGAAGGATCTCATTTTTGTAATAAAATTATTGAAAATCTTCTTGCAAAATATGGGATTAAACACAAAATTTCTAATGCATATCATCCCCAAACTAGTGGCCAATTTGAACTATCAAATAGGGAAATAAAAAGAATGCTAGAAAAATGGTTGGACCAACAAGGAAAGATTGGTCATTGCATTTAGATGAAGCATTATGGGCATATAGAATCGCATATAAAACTCCATTAGGTATGTCCCCTATAGAATAGTTTATGGCAAAGCATGTCACACCGCCAATTGAGCTAGAAAATAAATCCTATTGGGCAATCAAAAGCTGAATTTTGATCTAGACCAAGCAGCAAACAGAGGTTTTTAGAACTAAATGAATTAGAAGAATTCGTGCACTTCTCTTATGAGAATGCTAGAATTTACAAAGATAAAACCAAGGTGTGGCATGATAAAAGAATCCAACAAAGAGATCTTAAAGAAGGAGGATTGGTCCTATTGTACAATTCAAGGCTAAAATTATTCCCTGGAAAATTGAAATCCAGATGGACAGGACCATTCAAATTAGTCAAGATATATTCTCATGGTGCAGTTGACATATTTGATGCAAACTCAGGTAATACTTTCAAAGTAAATGGACAAAGAGTTAAAATGTATTATGGTGAGCAAATGGTGCAATCTGAAAGCACCATTCATTTTGAAAATCCTTGATCTAAAAAGGATGGTCAGGCTGTTAAGACATTAAAGCAAGCGCTTGTGGGAGGCAACCCATCAATTTTTTGATAAATATTAACTATGTTTGTACAGTTTGATGTTTTCAGTGTTTTTCAGGAAATGCAGAATTTAGTGCTCAAGCACCACGTGCTTATGCACTAACAGAAACCCCAATGTCTCAACTTCAGTGAAGTAAAAAAATCACAGAAAAAATGTGTCAAACGGTTAGAAAGGACAGCGCAACACAGTGAATCATGGAAATTACTGAACCAGTAGCCACGTGTGGCATTGCATGCACACCAACACATTCTAACGGCTACAAACACCTTTCACATCAACCGCCCACTCATTTTTCACAGCAATAACTCCATTCCATTTCCCCAAAGTTACTGTTTTCCTAGATCAAATAATCAAAAACTCAAAACTCTCAAACCCTAAAACCCGATTTTCTCAATCTCTCAGAATTTTCACAGAAACTCTCAATCAATCATCAAAATGGTGAAGAAACAAAGTGCACAAAAGTCTGCGAAGAAACAAACTGGTGCTGGATCATCAAATCCTACAGCACCAGTATTGATCCCTTTCGCAATCAACCCAAAACATCCTCATCTCTGGAAAATGAATTTCCTACCAGAAAGAGGCTATGACATGAAGAATGCTCATCCAAGCTTTGAGGCTACTATTCAGAGTCATCAATGGGAAGGATTTGTTCAACATAGAACTTATTACTTGGAGCAAATTGTGAGGGAATTCTATGCGGGTTTAATCAACAATGCTGGAAAGATTCAAACAGGACATGCTATGGTGAGAGGAAAGAAGGTATTTTTGATGAAGAAACCATCAACAAATTCTACAATGCATTGCTCGTGTAATGACTTTGACACAAAACTTGAAACACATGGAAAGAAAAAAATGGAACAAATTAAGAATAGGATTGCTGTACCTAATGCACCATGGGAAAAATTCACTCACACTGAGTGTAAAATAAAGATTAGGTATTTAGTTCCTGAATTAAGCAATTGGCATATATTCATTAACTGTTCCATCATGCCCACATCTCACAATTATACTCTCTCTAAGGATAGGTTGATAATTCTTGATTCCATTCTGACTGATGAGAATATCAACATAGGTAGAATCATCAATAGAGAAATTAGGGATTGTGCTAAAAAACAAGAAGGCTTTCTATTCTTTCCATGTTTGATCACTGCACTTTGCATGAAACACAAAGTTCCAATCAATGAACATGAGCATAGCCACAGAAAATATCCACCAAGTGCCCTGTCGGCTCAAATGAAGGCAAGAAGAATCATCACAAACCCTGAGGAGTTGAAGAAAGAAAAGGAGGAAGAGAAAATGCAAAAGCAGGAAATGCTTAAGCCTGATGACGACAAATGGAAGGCAATCAGAAACTATCTATGGGAACAACATGAATTCCTGGAAGCAAGACTTGCTGAAATATCTCAAACACCAACATGTTTGGAAATGCCTGAATTTCCAATTTGGGTGTTTGATGATATTGATGATGAGAAGGAGAAAGATAAGAAGGATAGTGAAGAGAAAGAAAGTAATGAAGAGGAAAAAGTAATTAAGAAGAAAAAGAAGGAGTTGAAAAGAAAGAAGGAAACTGTGAGAAAAGGAAAAGCAAAGAAGAAGAAGGTAGAAAAGGTGGTGATTAGTGACTCAGAAGAAAGTGAGGAGGAAGATGAGATGGAGAAAGAATTGAAGGAAATGGAAAAACAAACTGATGAGGAGGAAGAAGACACTGCTACTGAGAGCAGTGAGAAGGCTGAAAATGAGATTGATGACTTTGATCTCAATCTAAGTTTGGAGGAAATTTTGAGAAAGAAGAAAGGCAAGCAACCTGTGCTTGAGCAAATCATTCCCCCACAAACAGAAAAACCAGCCACTCCACCATCCACTGGAACCACCCCACCTCCACCAGAATCAACCAAGGAGGTTGCAGCTGATGTTACTCAAGAAGAAACACCACAATCCACTACCATTGAAAAAGGCCCACCCACTCACCAAACCCAAGAAACTACCCCCCCTCAGGCCCAAAAAGACCAATTATTTCCTCGCTAACATTGGTTTTAAGACAGTACAAAAGAGCAACAAAGTGAAGTCCCTACTCAGAGATTGCTAAAGAGCAGAGTGTTTCTCGCAACCACTTGGTGCTTGCCAAAGACCAAGTGCTTCAAAGACTAACAAAGGAGCCAATCAGAATCGAATCACCGAGGATCTTGAGGATATTCTAGGATTAGTTGCTACACGGAGCTTGCTATCAAGAAAAGGCAAGAATTGGGAAACACCCAAAAATTTTTCAAGTCACCACCGCAAAGAACTATTCAACAAACAATAGCGCAAGTGGGAAGGATCAAAAGAACCCAAGGAGAAAGAACCGTAAAAGAAAGCAAAGTGAAGAAGAAGAGACAATGATCAAGGACATTCTTTGAGACCTTGAAGGACTTACAGATCAAGTTATGGAGCCATCTCTTTGAAATTTCAAAGGAACCAGAGGTGCAGATTGAGCTCAACCATCCGATGCTCAAGCACTAACTCCCGCACAACCTTCAAAGACACCGGATGTGAAAGCCACTGGCAAAGTCTTCTACAACTCCAAAAGCACCAAAGCGAAGCCCAAAGCAACACCAACAAGGAGCAAAGAACAGATCGAGGAGTGGTGCAAAACCACTGATAAACTTTTTACATGCTTTCCTATATTAACTATGCAAAGATTTTGTTATATATTTTGCTACTTATAAACTAATGCTACTATGGATAAATCCCACATGTAATGTTAACCCCCACCCCATTTTGCACACTATTCCCTGTTTTCATCTCAACTTAAGAGCTAGTGGGGACTTTGCTCAATTTTAAGTTGGGGAAGCACTTCAAATTCGATGCATGTGGTATATATATAGTATTTTAAACCTACTAATGCTTGTTTTATTTAATATCTGTTAAATATCTGTTAGTATGTTAGATAAGTAGTTAAGTCTTTTGTAAATAGAGTTTATTTTCATTTTGTTTTAGATTTACTTAACAAAGCATTTCAAAAAAAAAAATCAAATTCTGCTTTTTTGAACAGCTTTTTAAGTAAATCAATAGTAGGAATGTACTGATTTTGAAGCATGATCACTTGCTATTTCACAAATGATTTTGATGCATCTCTTTAGACCAAAATCCTCAATGAAAAGAAAAGAAAAAGAGTCCTTTTACTTCAAAAACAACCATTGTTATTATCACTTTTACACTTTAAAGTTGATTTTTGAAAGGATCAAACCGAGTGAAAAGTTTTTCTCGAAACAAACAGAATTTAAGAAAACCAAGGTCAAAAACAAAGTTTTATTAAAAACTTAGAAGAGTGTTGAGAAATAAGTTTGGGGAGATTTTATGAAAACAAAGGCAAAAATGAGGAGCTTAGTACTCAATGCACATAAAGTTTCAAAAAGAAAATCAAAAGGTGTCAAAACTATGTTTGCTTAATATCTAAACCGAACTGTTCAAAACAGAGTGCATTTGATTTGCAAACCAAGAAAAAAAAGTATGCATAAGGAGGACAATGAATCCTGTTCCAAAGTGCATTTGGTTTGAAAAAGAAAAACAAAAACAAATCAAGAAGAAAAAGTATGCACATGGAGGTCAGTGAAGAGGGTAACATAAGTTTTAAGAAGCATCTAGTGCTTATCTAGTAGATGCTTCTTCAAAAAAAAAAAAAAAAAAAAAAAAAAAAAAAAAAAAAACCATCAAAAAGAAGCATTGAGTCAAAAAGTTTTAAACTACTCATGTCAAGCCCTTTGATATACTTAAAGCCCCCCCGAGCTTAAGGATCTTGTGAGTCTACTCTATGTTTTGAAACACCTTTGTGTTGACCAAAAGTTTTTCTAAAGTTTCAAAAGTTTAAGAAAACCTTTTTTGCTTAGTTTGGAGCCAATCAAATTTCAATGGATCACACACGCACATAAAAGAGTTTTAATAGCTTTGGTTGTGATGAATTTCAAAGGCACAAAGACATAGAGATTTGAGGAAAGAAAGGTTCTTTTAAGAGAACATCACATTTTGAAAGATTGAAAGGAATTGAGAAATGATCCGATCTTCTTCATCAAAAGAATCCTACTTGTTATTTTGTTATTGCTTGAGGACAAGCAACAAGTTAAGTTTGGGGTGTGATAACTCTATTTTATATAGAGTTATTCATAGTCTTTTACTTAGATAAATGTTTGAAACCAATGCAATAAACTTGTAAATACAATAAAAAGAGATGAAAATTATAAAATACATTATCAAGGAGATAGAAGTTCGGTTTATATACAAATTGGTATGTTTGATATGTTTGTTGAGTACTTTTGCAGATTTTGTGATTTTGCATTAAGTGCTTAAGCATCGAAAGTGTTTAAGCACCAAAGCATGCAGCTGAAGCAAGTAGCACAAGACCCCACATTGGAAGCACCTCAATTTGATTTCGTTCTAAAGAGCCTTGCTGGCCTCCTACTAGCTCAGTGATCACATGGAATCAATTATCAAGTTACCAAAGAAGTCATCTATAGGATGAAAACAACAAACATCATCATTACACCAAGCCAAATGTCATCAACTAATTGGACCCCTTCAAAAGAATGTTTCCCACTCAAAGGAATGTTTCCCATTCAAAGTGACAACAAATTGACACCTGCAAAATAACTAGGATAAGTCACATGATGGTCAAAGAATACTTCACAAGCAAGTCAAATACTTGAAGACAAAGAAAACCCTCCATGGAAGGAAATCTCCTACATCTATAAATAGGACTCTTTCATCTCTTGTAAAAGATATAGATATACGACCAATACCATATAGATACAATAGTAGTTTTAGATTAAAGTTCATCTTGTTCTTCATTTTATTTCCAAGTCTTTTTACTTCACTTTGATTACTCTAAGCTTAAGAGGAAGGTAAGAAGGAATTGACATCTCTATTCTTCACTTCTTCCTAGTTGAGAATCAAGTGTTCTTCATTAATATTAAGTTCTTATTTCATGTTCTTCATCTTACTCTTTATTTACTTTCTTGTTATTTAATTTCTTGCAAGACTTGTCCAATCAAGCAATTTACTTTCTTGCAAGACTTGTCCATTCAAGCAATTTACTTTTAAGCAATTTACATTTCCAAGTTATTTACAATGCTTTCTTTACTTGCTTTGTTTAATTACTTTATGTGGACGATGATGAGCTAAATTCCTTAGTTGGGATGCTCTAGTCATATGATGAACTCGTGAGAACTATTGTGTTGTCCAAAAGGGTGCCTCACTTACTAGTTCTTGTACTTAAATTAAACTTGTTTTAAGGTTAACTTAGAACAAGGGGAGTTGTATTTACAAGAGATTGACTTACAACTAGATCTCAAGAACTAGAAGCAAAGGCAAGTGTTTATTTAAGTCTTTGATGAGAAATTTGTTTTCCACAAAGTCAGCTTGGTAATTCCATGCTAATTCAAAAGTAATTAGCATAGTCTTTGTTCATGTGTGGGGTTTTTACTAAGGGAAAGTATTTAGCAACTTGAACCACTTGAAAGGAGGCGAGGGAGTTTGACACACTTGCCTTTACTGCAAAAAAACAAGGGTTTATTGAGCTTGTACAGTCACCCTTAACTGATGTATCTACACTAAGTGATCAACACCGTGTGCTCAAGCACCGAAAGACAAAGACAACATTCTCACAAGGAACTCATATGGTAAAAGCATCTCAACTCTCTCTTAAATTACATCCTCTACTGTGTATTTAAATTCTGCTTTTTCTATATTCCAAAACCAACCACAAATTTCGAATAGTTGTAGACACACTAGTTTACCTATGCTAAACAAACACATTAAAAATTAGTCAATCCTCGTGGGAACGATCTTTACTTACTCTTTATTACTTGTTTGTGACTGTGTATACTTGCACATGCTTATTTCACACACCAGTCACCCCACTATTTTGCATTTTACTCTGATCATCTTGTTCTTTTGTATAGAAAGTGCACTCGTTCATTAGATAGCTGTTGTAAGAGAAGACATGTATATTTGGACCTTTTGCTAACCATCTCAATCTTTTTGAAATCAAGTAGGATTCAAACACACTCACCATCAATGTGATGTTTTAGCCACACTATGAAACTCCTATTGTGTTCTTTTGCTAACCAAACTTGCTTCTTTCCCGGGAATTGACTCTTAAGAATCTCCTTGTGCTTGGCAACATATGAATCAACCTCACTATCATTGTGAAGAACGTACAAGTGTGCTTGCTCTAGTTCTTTCCTTGATACCATCACTAATTTAGTTCTGTCATCCCTTTACTAATCCTTCCTTCATGACGAGACCTTGGCAGTCCCACGTAATATTCAAGACTAGATAGATAGCCGTGCAAAACTCAATAGCCTCTTCAACTATATAGCGCTCAACAATACAACCTCAGTCGTGATCGATTTTTCACATATCCTTTTAATATCTTCATGTAACGCTCAAACGGATACATCCATCTCATGTAACATGGGCCACACAATTGTGTCTCTCTAACCGGATGAACTATTAGATGAATCATTATGTCAAAAAAGGAAGGTGGGAAATACATCTCAAGCTCACACAAAGTGACAAGTAATTTCTCTTTGCAATGTTGGCAACTTTCGTGGTCAATCACTCTACTACAAATCGCCTTAAAGAATAAACAAAGTTTGGTTAAGGTCCGACGCACTTTCTTAGGCAAAATGGATCGTATACCAATGGGTAGCAAATTCTCCATGAGAACATGACAATCGTGGGACTTTAGAGACTTTAACTTGAGGTCTTTAATCGATACAAGAGTCGCCACATTTGAAGAGTATCCTCCGGAACTTTAACTCCATGAAGAAACTCACAAAAGACATTCTTCTCCTTTCTAGATAGAGTATGAGTGCCGGAGGTAGATATGTACGTGTACCCTTCTTTACTAGGACCCAATTCAGGTCTCAAACCCATACTAACCAAATCCAACCTTGAGTTGATGGTATCTTTAGTCTTACCCGGCATATTGAGTAAGGTACCAATGACACTTTCGAAGACATTCTTTTCAACATGCATCACATCAATGAAATGCCTTACATATAATGACTTCCAAAGATGGCAACTCAAAGAAAATCGACTTTTTCTTCCACCCCGTTTGGCAATCTCTCCCGCAAAAGGCTTCCCAAATTTAATGTTCAAATCTTCCACCTTTTCAAAACACTGTTCGCCGTCAAAGGCGGGGAGCTCTACGTGTTCTCAGTATTCCCATCAAATGCCTTTCTCCACAATCGATAGTGATGAGTTGATGGCAAAAATCTACGATGACCAAGATAGATATTCTTCTTACCATGTTCCAACCACATCCAATCTGTGTTATCTTCACATATAGGGCATGCACACTGCCCTTTGTTACTGTACCCAGATAGATTGCCGTATGCAGGAAAGTCGTTAATTGTGCCAAAGATCATAGCCCTCAGGGTGAAACTTTCTTCTCTGAACCCATCATACACCTCTACCCCAATCTCCCACATTTGCTTCAAGTCTTCAATTAAAGGAGCCAAGTATACATCAATATCATTTCACGGTTGTTTGGGCCAGAAATTAACAAAGACAAAGATCATATATTTGCGTTTCATGCAAAGCCACGACGGTAAGTTATAAATCGCCAAAATCACGGGCCATGTACTGTGGGAGCTACTCTGGATACCATGCGGGTTAAATCCATCAGCAGACAATGCAAGGCGTAGGTTTCTCGGGTCATCCCCGAAATTAGGATACTCAATATTGATTTTTTTCCATTGCGGAGAATCTCGGGTGTCGTAGCATACCATCTTTAATCCTTTCATCCTCATGCCATGTCAAGTGTTTTGCATCTTCTGAACTACGATACATGCGCCTAAATCGAGGAATTATAGGAAAATACCACAACACCTTTTGTGGAGCAGACTCTTCTTTCTTATATACGCGGCATGCATTACATTTAGGACACGACTTTAACAACGCATGTTCATTCCGAAATAAAATGCAATCATTCGGACAAGCGTGTATCTTCTCATAGTTCAAGCCAATAGACCCCAACATTTGCTTTGCATCATACGTCCGAGAAGGAAGCACATTATCATTCGGCAACATTTCTTTCGTAAGTGAGAGTAAATCGGTAAAGCTCTTATCCGTCCATCCGTGGCGAGTTTTCAAGTTATACAACTTGATCACACGCCCAATAATTTTGTGAATTCATTACAACCCGCATACAATGGTGTCTCTCGCATCGCTTATCAACTTCTCAAACATTTCAGACAATCATTAAGATCCTCTTCAACCACCTTTGCCATCTCTTCAAATTCGTTCGCATCAAATGAATGTGTTCGGTGTCAACCGTGTGCGCGATATCTCTCTTACTAATATCATTCATATTTGAAGATTCACCTTTTTCTCACCGTGCATTATCCAACAAGTGTAACTTTGATCAATTCCATTCGCCTTTAAATGTCGTGGTCAACTCCTCTGCGAAGAATCGATTTTACATAACAACACCTTAAACAAGGACATTTCATACCACTAGAAGTCCCTAAACGCTCAACAAAGACAAATTTCACAAAATAATCCACTCAAAGAAGATACTCCTTGGACGCAGACGATTGGCGGACATCCAATTTCTATCCATAATTGCCAAATATTTATAATAAAATCCTCGAGAAGAGAACTTTAACATATGACCCATCAAGCAATTCGAATATAATGAAGAATCAATTCATATAAAAAAACAAACAAAATTTCCTCTTTTAAATTTTTTTCAATTCCACTCCTTATTTTCCCAAGCTATATCTATATCATATTCTATTTCTATTCTCGGTCCTTTGGTCAAGACAAAGGAACCATATAGTCTAGTCTTCCAAACAATTAATTTATGTGTAACAAGAAGAGGCTAGTGGTGAAAAAAAAAAAAGAAGAGTCTAGTGTGCACAAGTGACAAAACTAATATATTTCTAAACTAGAACCCACAATTAATATCTAACAAGAAACAGAGAAAGGAACAGAAAACTCACCAATGTTGTGCGAGTGAGAGAGATGATGTTCACTTGAGAGAGATGATTTTCGTTGAGAGAGATGATGTTAATTTGAGTTAGGGTGTTAGGGTTTTTGCGTTTTCGGGTGAGTGATTTTTGCGTTTTCGGGTAAGAGTGTTAGGTGAAAAGAGGAAGTAGCTCAATGGGAAACAAAAAAATTATTTAACCATACCTAGCGTTTTATAAAAACGCTGAGGATCTATCTAGCGTGTTTTCTAATTGGCTAGCGTTTTGAATAAAAGCGCTAGTGATCCGTCTAGCGTGTTTTCTAAATAGCTAGCGCTTTCTAAAAAAACGCTAGGATCTATCTAGCGTGTTTTCTAATTGGCTAGCGTTTTGAATAAAAGCGCTAGGATCTGTCTAGCGTGTTTTCTAATTTGCTAGCGTTTTGAGTAAAAGCGCTAGGATCTGCATCTAGCGTGTTACCTAATAGGTAGCGTTTTTTTTTTAAAACGCTACTAATGGTGTAGCGTGTTATTAAAATGGCTAGCGTTTTTTATAAACGCTACTAAAGGTGGCGATCTCTTTTTACAATTCTGGCGTAGTGTTGGTTACATCATTTTCCTAATCTCTAAAATCATTGCCCTTCCTAATTTGTTCAAACATTTTGTTGACTTGTTAGTTGTCACTCACTATTCCTATTTGAAATTTGAAATGACACGTTGTAACTCTTAAATCACTTGCAATTCATTCCAAGTAAGATTTGTGAGTGACAAATCAGTAAAACGTTTGATCAAATTAGGAAGGGGAAATGATTTTAGAAATTGGAAAAATGGGGGGAATGAATTTATGGAAAAAAGTTTGGAGACTAAAATCGTGAGTGCAGGGAGACTAAAAGTATACTTAAGGCTAAACATAAATTAAGGTATTATTAAATTATGTAAGTTAAGTAAAAAATACCCTTCTTTGTAGCATTAGTTATTTACTAGTTTTATACTATCTCCACCATACTTTACAAGAGACACACTACAAGAAAAACTGAAAATCCAAGGCAAAACTTTCTGGCGGATTTTAATCCCCCACAAACTTTCCGGCGGATTTTTGACATTTGTGGGGGATTTAATCCACCAGAAAAGTTTTGGCGGATTTAATTTATACTTTGTTTTAAGTTATATTTTGTTTTAACTTATACTTTGTTACTAATTGTGGTGTTGTTTGTTTAAGATTTGTTTGAGTTTGGTGATTTTTGTTTCTTTGTTACTATTTATATTTTTAATTTAAATTTATTTATTTTTAAAAACATTTTATTACTATTTGAGTTTTTTAATTTAAATATGTTATTTATATTTTTTTAAATTTATTTAATTTTAAAAACGTTTATAAAAATTTTTAAAATGTTTTTAAATTTTTTTTTAAAAAAAGTATTTTTAAGTGAAATTAGGTTATTTATGCGGATTTTTTGAAAAAAAAAAAAAAATTTTGGCGGATTTTAATGTATTTATATGGATTTTTTTAAAAAAAAAATAAAAATTTTTGGCGGATTTTAATGTATTTGCGCGATTTAAAAAAAAAAAAAAAAAAAAAAATTTTGGCGGAAAAATCCGCCAAAAGTGCAAAATTCCGTAAAAAACCTGGGAAATCACGCAAATTCCCCGCAAAAATCCGGAAATGACTTAAAATCCGCATGGAAAAAATGCCGCGGAAATTCACGAAATACGTTGCCACCAAATTTTTTATCGGCGGAAAAATCACTAAAACACACTGTATTTTTGCGGCGGATTTGGTGTTTTTGGCGGAAAAATCCGCCAAAAAAACCCATTTTTCTTGTAGTGACAATATAGTTTTTGTTTCATTAAATAACTTCTATATCTGATTTGAGAAATGCTAGTAACACTCTCTTTTGCATACTCTCTCTAATACTCACTCTATGCATGATTGGTTAAATTTCATGTGGGTCCCACCACTTTGGAATTGGACCCATTAATTTAGTCAGATCATATGAATTTTAACCAATCATAAAATGAGTGTGCAAAAGAGGGTGTTGCTAGCACTTCTCATCTGATATATAATATAGATCAGTTATATCAGTTATTCAATGAATAAAAAACTGCACCGTCTCTTGTAAAGTGGAGTAGAGATAGTATAAAAAAGTCTTGAGACAATTATATGCCTTGAGTCTCTAAAAGACAATTATGTGTCTTGAGTCTCTAAAAAATCTAATAAATATCAAAAAGTATATCAGAATTTTTTTAGAGATTTGTACGTTAAGTTTTTTTTGTTGATATGTAAACGGGTAGTCAAGCTACTAGAAACTCACACACACAACTGTAAGGTCCTGGGTTCGAACTCGGGACATGATATCCAGCCTAACAATTTTGATAATTGTCAATTGAGCTAAGTCTTACGTACGATATGTTTTTAAATGTATCATTGTTTTAAATTAAACAAAATAAAAAGCTAAAAGCACTAATGCACAAAATTCTCTAAAATATCGAATTTCGAAGACTTTAATTTTTATTTTAGAGAAATACTTACAATACTCTCTTTTGTATTTTCACTTTGACACTCATTCTATGCTTAGTTAAAACTCATGTAGTCCTGTTAGGGAGTCTGGGGAGTACCAAGAACAAAATGTCATTAATGAAAAGTGCATGTCTCCTTTTTTCTGGGATTACAAAGGTTCAGAACAGTACTTTCGAACTGGTGTTCGAATTCAAAAGTATACTTTCGAACCAAGCAGACACTCTCATTTGCAAGATTTTTAACAGGTATAGAACTATTCTTCATGTGAGGGAACCAAACCAAAATGCAGTGTGGGGGAACGTTTCACGTGACGGTATTTTTGGAATATTTGAGAGTTAGAGGTGTCCAGTGAGTAGGAGAATGTTGTAGGAAGTATATATATGAACCTAAAATTAATAGGTCCTAGTTTCAAAATGATGGGACTCACATAAATTTTAATGCATCATAGAGTGAGTGTTAGAGAGTGGGTGTAAAAGAGAATGTTGCTAGCATATCTTTTTTATTTTTTTATGAGAAGTACTAACAACACTCTTTTAAACACTCCTCTAACACTCACTCTATGATTGATTAAATTCATTTAGTACAACTAAATTAATAAGTCTCATTACCAAAGTGGTGGGACCTACATGAATTTTAACTAATATTAAAGTGAATGCTAGTGAGAATATTTAAAAGAGAGTGTTGTTAGCATTTTTTTTACTGTATTTTATTGGATTGTTTTTTTCATACCCCCACCACTTCCCCATATACCCCCACAGAATTTGATATCCCCAAAATACCCCTTTGAAATGTATTTTTTTTTTGAAAAAGCCAATCGCGCGTATATATGTATTTGGGACATATATACGATGGCACCATTTAACCCATCGTATATATGTCCTAAAAACGTATATACGATTAGCTGCGTATGATGCAATCGTATATACGTTTTTAGGACATATATATGATGGGTTAAATGGTGTCATCGTATACATGTCCCAATTACATATATACGATGAGTTGTTAATGATTTGTTTTAATTTTTATTTAAAAAAAATGTTATAAAAATGCTACTAAAAATTTGTTAAAGAGTCAAAACTAATCTAAAAACTTATAAAAACACCACTAAAAATCTAACAAAACCAAAATAAGACTATGCAAATTTTTTTAGATTTTTTGAAGACTATGAAAAATTAAAAAAATTAATAAAAAATAGTAAACGATGGAATTTGGAATTTTGAGCCCGTAATCCCGTAAGAAGTTTCTTCTACGGGTGTCATGGTCGTTGATTTTTTTCGGATTTAATGGTTGTGGTTTCATTACGATTGGAGTAGGTTGCCTGAAAAGATTTTTTAGCCTAAATTCTTCGTTTTACGTATAACATCGTCACGTGTTAACGAACTACATACTAAACCTTTTTGATGCCTAAATTATTCATGTCTAATTCATCTTTATTAAAAATATATAATTTTAATTTTTTAATTGATATAATCGTATATATACCCCTCAAAGCGTATATATGATTGGTGTTATGGTATGCCACTCGTATATACGTCTGTGGGGGTGTATATACGATGTGTAAATTAGGGGGTCGTATATACACCCCCACAGACGTATATACGAGTGGCATACCCTAACACCAATCGTATATGCGTCCAAAAATGGTATATTCGATGGCAAAAATCTAAGGGTCGTATATATGTCCATAAAACATATATATGATTGGTGTAATTTTTTTATAAAAAAAATACGTTTTTTGAAGGACATTTTGGGGTTTACATATAATGTGGGGATACGAAGGAATGGGGTGGGGGTAAAAAAAAACCTATTTTATTTTCAGTTGAATCTTGCAGTAGGTGTAAAAAAAAATCAGTCTTGTACCAAAACATGGGAACAACACAAGTAGCAACACGTAAACCCTGGCCTTTCCACTCGAGCAAGGTAATTAAAACCGGACAGGATAATGAATCGGAAGAGGCAGCAGTTCAAGGTTCGTAGGGTTCAACCGGTTGAATCGGGGGTTCAACCGGAATTAATTAAATAAATTATTTAATATTCTTTTCACAATATATAAAGGGTAAAAAAACAAAAAAAAATGTTATAATATCACATAATAACATTATAATATTCAATAATAATAGATACTATAATGTAAGTACTGTTATTTTTTTGTTACAATATAAGTACTCTTATAATAATATTACTGTGCATATTAATTTTTTAATTATTTTTATTTATTTAAAAAATTTAATTATAAAAAAGGATAAAAAATATTCCATATAGCAAAAATTAACATTATTTATCATTTTTTTTATAAAAAAATCAACATGATATACCATTTTTTTAACAAAATAGGTAAAATCCGGTTTTCTGACAGATTCCCGATTTTTGGCCTTTTTCCTGTTCGGTTCCTGTTTTTTTTTTTTTTTTGGTCAACTGAAAGGTTTCATTAATTGGGCCAAGCCACAAAACCAATACATCATAGAAGAGACGGTCACAAGACCAACGCATCTCAAAAGCACTAAACTTTAGCTTACAAAGAAAAACAAATGAAAGGAAAATCGTCTACAACAAGGGGGTGCAATAAACAGCTAACTGGGCTCATAAGTAGTTATCAGGCCCACCTCTCAGCAGCCCAACCATATTCGGTTCTCTCAACCCACAACTACACTCTGCTTCCTCCCATTCGATCATAACTACTATCACGCAAAAGGGGAAAGAGAAAGACTCTATCCCGTTCTCTCGCTCTCACTAAACCCTAATTCAGCAATCTTCGTCGATCTTCAGAAATTCCCTTGAATCAGCCACCAATTGTAGATCTCAACTCCACCCCTTAAGTGATTCCAGAATCATCGTTGAAGAAAATTGGTTGAATGAAGAAGCCTAGCAGCGCTTGAGAGGTAGATCCGCGAGCATCGAGGAAGAGGACAGAGGAAGCTAGTCTGGCTTTTCTGAATCTATGAGAATGGAAAGCACCGGAGGAGGGTAGAGAGGCCAGTTCTGTTGGAGTTGGCCATGAAGAGCAAGATTAGCAATGAGATCTGCTACTGAGTTAGCCTCACGTGGAACCCAATTGAAGTCTATACAGGTAAATCTCTGACTGATCTCCCAAATATCCTTCAAAATGCACTCGATCTCCATTCTTTTAACTTTCTTCTTGCATGCTTGAACGAGGTGCTTGGAGTCGGACTCTACCACTACAAATTTGAAGTTCAAGGAGGCGACAAAAGAGATTCCTTCCCTCAAAGCAACAACTTCAGCATGGAGCGGAAAGCACGCAAAGAAAGGTGAGGCTTCGCCAGCTAACATTGTTCCTTTAAAATCCCTGAGAATTAATCCACTGTAGCCTTTACCAGTAGACTGGTTGTAGGCTGCATCTGTGTTAATTTTGAGCTGCCATGAATTCTTTTGTTGCATTTCTTGTTTGCATGAATGTCTGAGTAGGGTTAGGATGCTTGTTGTTAAAAACCATGTTATTCCTAGCAATCCAAATGAACCATATAGCATTGAAAACTGTTGAAATTGAGTAATCCCTTTGCTTGGTTGAGCCATATTCTCTTAGTAGAATTTCCTCTATCCACTTGGCCATAGTTGAAACTGTCCATTCTGTAGGCACAGAGCACACTTGTAGACCGTGCCAAATTGGGGTTGTCCAAGGGCATAGTAAGAACACATGTTCTGTGGACTCCTCATGAAGCTTGCAAATAGGGCATAGAACCTCCTTAGAGATATGCTTGGCTGCTAGGTTAAGTTTAGAAGCAATACTCCCATGCTTAACTTTCCACACCAGGTGCTTGACTCTCTCAGTTACCTTAGCCTTCCATAAGCTTTCCCATCCTTCCTTAGAATGGCAGAAGGAACTAGATGGACCTTGCCTAGGGGGGGTAGACTTCTCCCACAAGCAGTTATATCCTGACTTAGTTGAGTATCTCCCATCCCTCTCATGTGGCCAGTAAAGTGTATCCTGCTGGTTGGACCAGCCTATTGGAGTTTTAACTGCTTCTATTGCTGAAACTGGATCTAGATAACACCTCAGCTTATCAACGCACCAACTACCAGAACTCTCATCAATAAGGGAACTCACCTTCAGACCCATAGCTACCTCTTTAGCAATAGCCTTACCCCCCGAAGCTAACCAGCTGTCCTCCACCAAATCCACCCTAGAGCCATTGTTAATACTCCATCTTCCCTCCTTCTTCAAAGAAGTCTCGCCATGCAAAGAGCTCCTCCACACCCAAGAGATACCTGGTTTAGGCTTCACCTCCCAAATATCATCCTTTACACAATAGATACTTCTAAGAATAGTGGCCCAGTAATCATTTGGAAATTGAATGCACCTCCAGGCCTGCTTAGACAGTAAAGCTGAGTTTTGGAGAGAAAAGTCCTTGAAACCCATACCCCCTTGTTTCTTATTAGCACACATACCTTTCCAGTTCCTCCAATGAACCCCCATGTTTCTAACCTTCGAGCTCCACCAAAATCTAGATATGGCCGAGCAAAGAGACTGACAGAAGTTCTTAGGTAGTCTCACAATAGACATGACATAAGAGGGTATAGCCTGGATTACTGACTTGATAAGAATTTCTTTGCCTGCCTGTGATAGATACTGCTCCTTCCACCCTTCCAACTTAGAGAAAACTCTCTCTTTAATCCACTGAAGAGCTTGGTTCTTGGAGGACCCCCATTCAGCTGGAACCCCCAGGTATTTACCAGGAGAGTCCCAAATAGGAATATTAAGGATATTAGCCAACTCCATGGCCACAGCAGCCCTAGTACCCTTTCCCACAACTAAACCTGATTTCTGGAGGTTAATCTTCTGACCTGAAGCACTTGAGAACTCATTTAGGATTTTCACCCATTGGAACATTTCCTCCTTAGAGGCCTGCCCAAATAAAATGGAGTCATCTGCAAAAAATAGATGAGTTAGTCTAGGAGCATTCTTGGCTAAAGTTAGCCCTTTGATGAGATTCAAATCACTAGCCCTTGAGATTAACCTGGAAAAAACATCAAACACAAGAATAAATAGGTAAGGGGAGAGGGGATCACCCTGCCTCAATCCCCTACCTGGAATGATACACTTTGACCGAGCCCCATTGACTTGATATGAGTATTTGACTGAGGTAACTAGAGACATAACTAGTGAGACCCAAACAGGACTGAAACCAAAGGCCCTAAGCACACAATCAAGGAAAGACCAATCCACTCTGTCATAAGCTTTGTTCATGTCTAGTTTAATAGCAAAACCACTATTAGATCCTTTCCTGACTTTTCTTAGGAAGTGAAAAGCTTCCTGAGCTACCATGAGATTATCTTGTATTAATCTGCCTCCTACAAAGGCACTCTGCTGGGGAGAAACCAGGGTGTTCAGAGAGGGCTTGAGCCTTTTAACCATAATTTTGGAGATGATTTTGTAAATAAAGTTGCAGCAACTGATTGGTCTAAGTTGGCTGATGGATTCAGGGTCTTGAACTTTGGGGATAAGTGCCACAATTGTCTCATTTGTAAACTCCCCAATGTTGCCAGTTTTGAAGAACAGAGAGACTGCTAACCACACATCCTGCTTAATGATTTCCCAGTTCTTCTGGTAGAAAATACCATTTAACCCGTCCGGTCCTGGAGCTTTATCAGCTCCAAGGCTGAAGACAGCCTGCTTAACCTCACACATATTTAAAGGGGCCAGCAGGGCATCATTTAACTCTGCTGAAATCAACTTGGGGATGACACTCAGGCATTCCTCAACCTTAGATGAGACAGAGGAGGAGTAAAGATTTCTGTAATAGTGTTCAATAGCAACCATGATATCCCTGTTTCCCTCCACCCACTCTCCCTCCAGGTTCTTAATCCTGTCTATCCTGTTTCTGTCTCTCCTTTGCACTGTAGAGATGTGGAAGAACTTGGAGTTCTTGTCCCCTAAGGTTAACCATTTAATTCTAGATCTCTGACCCCAGTACATCTCCTCCTGTTTCCAATAACCATCAATAGCTAGCCTGGTTTGGTTTATCTCCACCTCATCCATAGGAGAAGAATTAAGAAGCCTCTCCAGTTTAGCCTTTAGCTTGGTAATCTCCACTGCAGCATTCCTGAATGTCTTAGAGTTCCAAGCTCCAAGAGCTCTTTTACAGTTCCTCATTTTAGAGTTAACTGCCTTCCAAGCATCCTCTTCAACCAGGTTAGACTTCCACCCATCAGCAACCACCTCTCTGCACTCCCCATGGTCTTCCCAGTAGGATTCATATTTGAAGAATTTAGGACATCTAGAGTTTGGGCAAGGAGTCAAGACAATAGGTGAGTGGTCCGAGTTCACAATTGGTAAAGCAATTCCTCTAGCATGCTGGTACATATCTCTCCATCCCCAATTAACTAGAACCCTGTCTATCCTCTGTTTAGTAATCACCCCCTGTCTTGGGTTGCTAATCCAAGTGAACTTGCTACCCTTTAGTTGCAGATCCATTAATTCAGTGTTGTTGAGGAATTCCCTAAACAGATTCATTCTTATAGGAGCAATAGGAACCAAACCTTCCTTCTCAGACAGAGATAGCATCTCATTGAAGTCCCCCATTAGACACCAGGGGCCTCCCTGTATAGGCTTGAGACTCTCTAACTTGGGCCACAAAAATCTTCTGTATCTGAATTTAGGATTACCATAGACAAAGGTAATCTGAAACAGGTTACCACTTTTCTTTTCTTTGACCCCTGTATGAATAAAATTAATACAAGCCTGCAGTATTTGCACCTCATACTTGCTATTCCAGAATAGACCAAGACCCCCTGTTGTACCTTCAGCTGGTACGCAGTATACATTCTGAAATTTAAACTTCCTCTTTATTCTGTTAACACGTTCCTCCTGGGCTCTGGTCTCCATGAGTAACAAAATGGCCGGCTTTTGACCCTTTACAAGGTCTGAAAGCTCTCTACTAGTCGTGGCAGCCGCCAAACCACGACAGTTCCAGCTAATTATGGTCATTTGGACTTTGGGGGCTTGCTTCGGCTCGCCTCCTCAGCCTTCTTAGTGTAGTAACCAATAGTAAACTGCCCAAAGTCTCTTGAGTCTTCTTCCCCTTCCCCAGGAAGAGTAGGGTTAGTGCCAGCACCCCCTTTGTGCTTCTTGCTTGTCTCCAAACCTTTGCCCTTATCATGATTGTTGTGAGGATCCTTTGCCTTCCTCTTCCTAATGTTCATGATAGAGTTCATGCTAAGGGCCAAGGTGTTTTCCACAGATTCTTCCACCTGATTCTGATTGGAGGAGTCTACCCCCTCCTCCTCACTAGGGTATTCCACAGTGTACTCCTGCTGTTTAGGTGGTTTTGTGATTTCACGCCAGTGCTGGGTGTTTTCTATGGGTTTATATGTTGTATTAAGGTCAGGTACATAGGAGTAGAAACCTAGCTGAACTGGGAGTAGATCAGGGTTGAATATTCCTCCTCTTTGATTAGGGCTTGGCAGATTGATAGTTCTATATGTTCCTTGCTGGTAAGTGGAGGTTGCAGGGTTAATTTCTTGTGGTACAGTTACTGGCGTAGTGTTTGGAGTGTGATGCTGTTGAGGGGTAGAGTGTATGTGATTAGCTTCCCTAGTGTTTGGTGTTGTTCTGGGCAGGTCATGTAGGTAGTACTCAAGATTGGATTGGTTGTGTTTGTGTAAGGCCAACACCCTGGTGTAAGAGTATTCAGTTCTGCCTGGTTGGGTTTGTGTTTGGGCAGGGTTAGTATTTGTTGAGTTTTGAGGTTCAGTTTGTGGCTGATTGTTACCAAGGTAATGGATTGATCTAGGGGCATTCACTATTAACTCAGCAGAGTATTTAGGCTTAGAAGGGTCAAATGGAGACATAGTAACTGGTTTAGAGCAATAACTTAGGTCATGTCCTATCACCCCACACTTATAGCACACTGATTGGATTCTTTCATACCTGTAACTAACCCATAGATTTGGGAGATTGTTCCTGGGGACCCAACAGCCTGTTGGTAGAGGCCTCTCCAGTTTAACATTAACCCTACCTCTCACAAACGTTCTGAGCAGCCTCCCTTCTACCACTGGCTCTTCTATCTCCATGATATTACCCACTTTACTGAGTATCTTGGCAGCATTGCTAGAACTCATCAGTTCCAGAGGAAGGTTATGTATTTGGATCCACATCGGTGTAGAGTTGAACTCCAGTTGTTGGTAGGAAACTTTAGGGTTCCAAGTTTCTAGACACAGAAGATGATTCATTATGAACCATGGAGCTCTTTTCATAATCATTTCTTTGTGATGTACTGCTGTGAAATGAAACAGAAACATGTTCTTTTCAATCTCAGTAATTTTTAGATCTGGGCATTTTGACCAAGCATTACATATCACTTCTTTAACCGCCTTGACATTGAAAACTTTGGTAGCTATGATCTTCCCTATCAAGGCTGTTTTGACTGATTCTATGTTGCCTTGATGTGCAGGTTCAAGACTTTCTCCCAGGATTTCAGGATCTTCATTTTGAAGCGCCTCTTCAGCTGGAGATTGATGCATCATTCTGGAAAGAAGGAGAAGATGAATGAGGAACCAACTCCTTAATACAGAAGTTCTTCTATTTCAACTAGATCTGAACAAAGCACGACGAGTAGCAGATTGTATATTCTGTGGTTTATCATTCAAAATGTGATTGTGTTTTGACCGATGGACTCTTAAAAGGACTGTAAAGTAGACTGTGGAGGACTGTAACTAAACTATGAGGTTTCCTTGATCAATCCCACTTTTTAGTGGATGGTTGATTCTGAAATCTCGGACTAGAAGACCTAATGGATTTTAGTGAGACTCATGATTAGACCTGGAAAAACCCTAATTAATGGAGACTGAGATTTCTAATCGGACCGGTGAACTAACAGGCGCAACTAACTCAAACGAGACAGTAACAATAATACAACTAATACTAACGAGACAGGAACTAGACACCTCATAAAAACCTCATTTATGTCACCATAATGAGTAGTTATGAGAGCATCTATAACGCCAAGTGAGGACTAGACTTAGTGCACAAAGAACCAAAGAGACTCTAAGAGCAAACAGGAAATCTCAGGGTAGTTAATGAGAACCACACCAATGGAACAACTTCCAGCGGCCGCTCCACCAACCTCCCTTTAAGAACCAAACCCTAGCAGAGAACCCAAAGGTACCCTAGCGGTTCCTGGTTTTTGACCGGTTATCATACAATCCGGTTTTCAGGTTGAATTGGACCGGATAGGGATCCGGTTCTCGATTTGGCCCAATTTTGACAACCTTGCACTCGAGGTCACGTGTATGCAAGACAACAGCGGAATTTTCTGCTGCATTTTCTACTGGATTCCGAGTGATTACTTTATTAAATTGATGTGGATTAGTATTAATTAAGGTGGTGTGTCTTGGAATTTAGTACTTTTTGACCAAATATGTCTTGGAATTTTGATGCTGCATTTTCGGTGAACTAATACTTCACCATTCTTCTACAATCTCTGTTTTTTTACCAGATTCTACTAGTATCTCTTTTCCTTTTTATGGAGTATGTCTTAATTGTTTTACGTAAATTTAAGAAATTAAAAAGTTTTATTGTTTTCAATAAATTTATGAGGAGTTTTATTTGGTAGGATACGAATCGTACCAAATAGACTCACTAACTAACAAAACACGCTAGGCTGCCTTGGTATCTCTTGAAGGCAAAACACTTCCTTCGTCGGTCACTTGAAGGCAAAACATTGAGTTTAGTAAAGTTGTTAGTGGGAGGAAACCAACAAACAAGTCTAGGGATAGTTTGACACCCAAACGGTCAATAATTGAAAAACAAAGCTGCAAAGTTGTTTAAGTCTTATTAAAAATATTTCAAATTGGCCATTTTGCATAACTTCATCATTTCTAGCCATCCAAAGGGACGACGACGACAACAACAACAACCTCCAAGCATTTTGTGCTCAAGAGTTGTCCCAAAGCATGCACGAAATACCCTCTCTATCATTACCTGTGGCGGATACAAATTATGTGGTGTGGGGTCAATTGCTCCCACCATGTAAAATTATTTTAGTTAGTTATACTTGATAAAAATTATTTTGCCCCCAAGGGTTAATTATTTTTTAGATGAAGATATAATAATACTTATTTAGTCTTTACTTTTTTAGTTTTATTGTTCCGGTCTCTTCTAGCACTAAACATACACAATGAATAACTTAAGTATTTTGGTTTTTAAGAAGTAATGATTAAAAAAAATTGTTTACAAAAAATAAATACCTAATTTTTTCATATATAAGCAAATAACAGTGGTTAGTAATTAGTTAGGAGTGGGAAATTGTTAGTTTTCAACCCTGAACCTCAGTTTTCAAACTCTTTCATGCCTCTTAGCTCTTAGCTGAGCTACATTGTAACACCCCCTTCTACCATAACTACTATTTGAATTATTTTGAAAAATCAGAGTGCATAAAATTTTTTAAAAGCGGTCTGACCGAGGGTGCCACATTTAAACAAAACGCCTTAAACAAAACTCCAAAACATTTAATTGAAATAAAACTCCAAAAGACAGGATACATAGCACCAAATGATATCCGGGAAAAAGTATTACAACAGTGGAAAAATAACATCTTAAACAATAGTTCAAAATGTAGAAGAAATAACAAATAAACATCCCCCCGGTGCTAGAGCGACTCGACCATACTAGGAGAAGGATCTCTAGTCACCTTCAGTCACCATCACCTGCAGATTGCCGACATACGAGGCAACACGACGCAGTAGGGTGAGTCTCAATGCATAGATAATAATAAATAAAACAGGAAACACAGAAGACTAGACACACCAAGGATACAGTCAGTTCAAATATACTACCAATACAACCACACCAGGAATTACAGTTCACCAAGAATTCATGAAGACACAGTCAATCACCAGAACATGTATGCAATGTATGAAATGCAACCCAAAACTCCACTGGGCATATGCATGTGGATCCATCACCAAAAATTGCCTTGAGGGCATTCACCAAAACACCAAAATATTTTCAGAGGCCGAGGCCTATTCACCAAAAATGCATTTGATTATGCGACACCATGACTATGCACCAAAAACACCAATACACCAAAATAAAGCAATAACATGCTCACCAATAATTACATGTATGTTCACCAAATCACCAAGGAGAGTCATAGACCTCTCATCACCAATATACTCACCATTTATTTTATAACACCAAAATTAATACTCCTACGGGGACTAAAAGAACACCACTAAGTATTTCCACACCAAAGGACTAAAGTCACCCTAAGGACTAAAGTCAACTCCCGGGACTAAACCCACACCTAGGTACCAAACACCTCGTAGGGACCTATTCCACCCCCAGGGACCATTTTGACACCTAAGGACCAATCTAACACCATAAGGACCATTTGTAACATCCCTAATTTCGTTAATTTCGAATTAAGAAATTAACGAGTGATTTATTACTCGAGTAGGTAATAAATCAAGTCACGGATGTGAAGTTGTCACGGAAGCAATTTATAATTGCTTGAGTATATAATTTAAATACATAATTGAGTGGAAATTAGAACACTAGGGGTAGTTTAGTCTTTATACCACTCACACTAAATGAGATCCAAAGACCCAAAAATATTCAAAAACTCTCTCATTCCTCACTTAAGTGAATGAGGAAAAAGAAAGAAAAGAATAGAGAGAGAGAGAGAAACGTGAAACCGAGAGAGAGGGAGAAGGGACGTGAGGAAGAGAAGGAGAAGAAAGGAGAGATCTCCACTGATTCTCAACAGCTTGTAAGTGATCTTTGTCTCATTTTCTTCCATTTTTCTTCCTCTATCTATTGATACCAATTTCACACCCTAATTTCTTCTCTAACTCAAATCACCATTGTTGAACCTTAGAGCTCAAAGTGGAGAAAAATCGAAATTGGGTGACTTCAAAGCTTCAGATTGATCGTGGGAAGCTCAACTACTTGCTTAGGGGAGTGTTGGGTACGAATTTTATGGTGGATTCGAGTCGATTGAAGCCACGTAAGAATTTGGGGCTGTTGGGGTTGGTTTGAGGGAGCCGAGAATTTGGTTTTGGAGCTTTTGGGAACGGCCTGAGCGGGTTCGTGTGTTACTGGATCGATTGAGCTTCGGAGAGTTTTGGTTATGTGTGATTTTCATCACACGAGGTGAGTTTTACTCACGTTAGGGAATTTTAAAATGTGTTTATGTGTTATGTTTAAACAGTTTTCGAAATTTGGAGTTTCGTAAATTTTCGAGTCAAAACGATATTTTACGGAAATTATGCGTAGTGGAGATTTAAAAAGAAATCATATTATTTTGATTATTGAATTGTTATGTTAAACTGAATATATGTGTGCTGTAGAATCCTGTGCGTGATTGAATTGGATTGAAATACAGTTCGGGATCGATCGGAGAACTAAACGGAGCGGAATTGGGCACTAAGTTGAAAAGTTCTTATGTTCCCATTCCCGATGTTTCGCTTTCGACGCTCTTTCGGCTTCAAACTTCTTTTAAATCCTTTTCCTAACCACCCATAGCGTATATGATCTGATAATGTTTGTTTTGTCCGTGGTTTTAAAGTTGCTTGGTGTAATTCGGTTGAATTCTCAAATCTTTTGGAAAACCGTAAATTTTGTATATAAAGTGGAATTAATGATTTTGAACAAATTGATGTCCGGACTGGTTTTACTGTGTGATTATTGTATTTTGGGATGTCCATATTTCAGAGAGAAACTCTGTAAATTTTGTTGGCAATTTTTATGCAAATTCAAAGTGGTTTTGAAATAACGGTTAATGATTTGAATATTTCAAAAACGGAAAATCTAGATTACGTGTGGGAACCAAAAGTTTTATAACTCAACCGTTTCTTCGGACGGATTTTCATGAGCGTGTGCGTATAATAATATGTTATCGCAACATATTATGCATTGAGTTATGTTTGGTATATGAGTTATATCGAGTATAGGAGCCCAATGCGGTGTGATATATAAATTATATCTAGTATAGGAGCCCAATGCGGGTGTGATATATATATTATATCGAGTCGGGGTGACGACTCTGCTTTTGTTAGCATGCTAGGTGAGGAAGTCATGAGCCCTCGACCTAGGCCCCGCTCATATATTTATGTTGCTCTTAGGATTTGCGCTCCTATTAGCTATGGGGGTTCACTCGAGCTATGGAGTTGGTGATGTGCTAAAACTTTTAAATGTGTATATTGTGATTTTGTCACTCGAGCTTCTTTAGGTTGTTGGTGACATGTCACAAGTGATTAATAAAGAGGATAGTGCATAGCCATCAAGAATTGGGCTATGAACTATAGATAAGTAATTTAAGTTGTACATAGTCATCAAGAATCGGACTATGAACTCTTATGTAATTCATTTATCGGATTACACATGATTGATTATTTATTGTAATTCTTTTGAATTACTAATTATGGTTTTATAAATGGACCGAGTGATAGGTAAAGGGTCACAGGTAAGACTCACATTGAGACACAAGTTGTCTCACCCTACAAATGTTGTTGTTTTTCGAGTAACAGAGGAAAGAAGATCCTTTATGACACGAGTGGATGGAGTGCTCGAGAAGGAAATGGAAGACGTAGTTCTTCTATTATTAGTTATGTTTTTTTTCCTGTTATCCTTGTATTCGATTTGTATAACTTGAATTTATTCTAAGTTATGTATCGTTTCCGCTATTCTTGTAAAGATTGTAAAATCTAAGCAGGAAATGTATCTCTGATGTATGCTAAATAGGTACACTTTAGTATTTCTACTAGATAGAAATATGAGGGTGTTACATTTTGGTATCGAGCGTTCGCCTAGTCGGACATAGAGACCTTATGGTCAAGAGGTTAGATAGAGTCAGCTAGGGACTTAGACAATTAAATGTCAGAACCTTTCAGTATATTATGTGAAGTATTGAGTCAGGATCCACTCAATGTTTCATGTGAGATACTGAGAATGATGACAATTATTTGCCTCAGCCCCGAAAATGTCCAAACCCTAAACCATAGGAATTCTCGCCTTCTCGCTTTATTATCGAGCACGAGCGGAGCGAGAGGGCTACAGATGGTGTTCTGAAGCAAGCAATGGGCAGCCAAGTTGGTTCGAGGAAATTAAGGGCGACTGTTCAGTCAATGAACTCGATGCAATTGTAGAATTGCAGTGGAAGCTTTTGTAGGTTCTACAGGGAACTATATTAAGCAAAGCCTTTGGGCAGTAATAAAGCCAGTATCGTAAGATCTGTTAAGATTAATTGAAACCCCGAAATCCTGACCATTGATTAGTCAGTCTATTAGTTACCGAAATACGGTTTTACGATAACCTTACCTTATGGTTAAAGTAAACCCCAGCTTATGTCGCAGTTAGAGACATTCTTTCAGATAACTGCAAGTATTGATCAGGTTCTTTTCCTCAAAGCCACATTTCGAAATGCCATGAATCCGATCTAGTAAGCTGTAGTGCAATTTCGGTGATTGGCTCTGAACCAAATGTTGATGGAGTCGGCTTCCGATTATGGTTTCTGAACCAAGTTCCATTCAAGATGAGATTAGTAGGTTATGGTAACCGAAATAACCTTATTATTACCTTGGGATTATGCGCAAGCCAATCTTGGTCTGTGAGAAATTTTCGTCAGTTCTCCGACTTGTTTTATTTATAACTTTTAATTCGGAACTCCGATTTTTATGTTCCGGGATGCGTTGGAAAGCTAACGAAAATGTCTACACATCTGAGGAGGATTTGAACTAATTGTTCAATGGTATTCTGAAATGTACTTCTACCTTACTCTAAGTTGATAAGCCTTAAAGTGTTTATTGGCCATATACCATTAGAGGTCCGGAGAGTTGGACAAGGACTTCCAGTCATTAAGAATAGATTCTTAGAACCCGGTTTAGAATGATGATCATTGTAATTTTAAAAAGGATCTATTTCATGGAAATGGTTAATAGTAGTCATAGCCTTTCAACAATCAGGAGAGTTTTCAAAAGCCAACAACAATGAGGCATTATACTAGTATACTACCAGAGTAAAACTTTCAATTACTTAAAGTATTGGAAGAGGTGTTTTCCTATAGGAAGACCGAATCAACTAAGTGTTAAACACTTGACTTCTCGTTAGGCAAGACACGTTCCTTACCAAATGGTGACTCTAGGAGTTATGGTTATGTTTGGAAAATTGTGGAGTTTGGAAAATTGTGGGACCAAAGGAATGAGTAGAATAATGAGAATTGTTCTCGGAATCAACGCTGGAAGCATTATCTTGTGCCCGTTTGATTTCGTGAAAGAATCCTTCTATTTTGACTATTTCTTTGATGTTATAATAATTAGCTCAACTCCGTGATTAATCCAAATATGAACGTTCCGCTCAGAGTAGTCAACAATACAACATGATGGAACAAAGTTTAGAATTTTCTAGTAAGTCTTACTTAACTAGGAAAGCTGTTATGTATCAAGCGAGAGATCTTTATTGTTAAGATCTTCTCATACTTAAGTGAATGAATAGTAGACTCAGTTCAAGAGAATAGTCGGTGGACTTATAGGTTCCAAAAGCCATACACTGCGTGAGACTTTTTGATTTAGGAATTGAATTCAAAGACCGAGTCGCGATGTGAAGATACGTCTTATTAGTATTTCGGGTTAGCGAAGAAACAAACTCCTATGGGTAAGTGAGAAAATTATTTTATATTCAAACGCGTTTTAAGAAACTTTTACATAACCTTTACCCATTTTGTGAGTCGGCTTAGAACAACTGTAGTGACATGAGTTTAACCCAAGTTCTAATAGTCTTGTATCAAATAAAACCGAAAGGTGATGTTCCCGATTTACTACGAGTTGGGGTGCTCCGGTGTTACTTGTTGAAAAGAAAGAGCGGGAGCGGGAGGTCGTGTATGGATTACTCTCGGTTGAACAAAGTTACTATTAGGAATAAGTATCCTTTGCCAAGAATAGGCGATTGGCTTAATCACCGAGGTGCGATGAGTGTTTTCAATGATTGGTCTAAGGTCGGGTTACCTTTAAATTCAAGGTTAGAGCTTTAGTTATTCAAGACACGACTTTCCATACTAGATATGGACATTACGAGTGAATAGTGATGCTCTTCGCCTAGATAATGCTCATGCGGTATTCATGGATTACATGAACCGAAGTTTTCCCCCGCACTTAGACTATTTGTTGAAATTTTCACCGATAACATCTTGGTGTACACTAAGTCCATTGTGGATCATGATCAAGATCTCCGCATTGTTCGAATGTACACCGAGGAGAGGTTGAATGCTAAACCTTTGAATTGTGATTTCTTAGGTGCGTCGAGTGCCTCATAATATATATAAATAAATCACTTGAGTATATTTTCCTCATATGTGATATTTTATTTTTCCTCATGCGGTCATTTCTTAGAATCAAATAACGGGTCATGAGTGTCATCCGGTTATCGGCCATGTCCATTACATAGCTTGATGGGAAACGAGTTTTCGAGAATGGAATAAAAGATGTTAATCAAGTTCCTATGTTCGTATGAGGAAGTGGGAAACCGCTGTAGGAAAGGTGCATGGAAGGTTAAGGTCAATGCCTTAAATGATGATTCTGAGGACAATGATGATGAGGCTGCTGAAGTATATGATATTGATAAGCAGAAACTGTACGAGGCTGTAAATTTGGAGGAGAGTACGAGAAATATCTGCGATATTGTAATGAGGCTTTGGCTATATATAATGTAACTGATATCTATGGTATTCAAAAAGGAATCAGTCAAGAAGTGTTGTTTTGCCTGGAAGGTAACTGGTCTTCATCGCAGATTCATCTCGAGAATTCTCATGATTAGTTATTCCACTCCCTGCGGTTAACTTGTGAGGTCGACGTGCAGAATGAGATTATGATTGTGGAGAATGTTTTCTAGAGTTGCAAGAGAGGCTAATTTATGTTTCCATCCTAATTCTTCAGGATCCGTCCCTGAGGTTTCAGAGTTATAATGACGCCTCGGAGTAGGGTTTAGGATGTGTTCTTAAGCAACATCAGTAAGTGGTAGTTTATGAATCCAGACAATTGAAGTTTCATGAGGAGCACTGTTTGACTGATGACTTTAAATTGAAAACTATTGTGTATATAGTGAGAATGGAAGATAGCTCAGAGTTGTTCAACAGAAATATGTTGTCAAAAGGAGTAGACCACTAGAGTTAAATCTGGTGACCCCGTATTGTAAGAGTTTCATCAATCATTGTTACAGTAGAACATCGTCTTCGGTATATTGGATCTTTCCAAATCATCGAGCGTATTGTGCTGGTGGGGGTGCTATATAGCTTTACCTTTTGTATTGTCCAATCTACGTGATGTGTTTCACGTATTCCAATTGAGGAAATACCTTTCCAATCCAAGTCATATCCTAGAATGTAGAGAGAAGACACTTCGGACGCGAACAATTCCAATTGCTAAAGTAGATTGGGAATGGTTAGTCGGCCGAGAAGGTTTCATGCGGATTGGATGATGATATGCGGACGGAGTATCCGTATTTGGTTTCTGGAAGGTAGGTTTGTTCAATTTTGAGGACAAAATTTTTCAAGTTCAGTGATTGTAACATCACTAATTTCGTTAATTTCGAATTAAGAAATTAACGAAAGTGATTTATTACTCGAGTAGGTAATAAATCAAGTCACTTGATGTGAAGTTGTCACGGAAGCAATTTATAATTGCTTGAGTATATAATTTAAATACATAATTGAGTGGAAATTAGAACACTAGGGGTATTTTAGTCTTTATACCACTCACACTAAATGAGATCCAAAGACCCAAAAATATTCAAACACTCTCTCATTCCTCACTTAAGTGAATGAGGAAAAAGAAAGAAAAGAATAGAGAGAGAGAGAGAGAAACGTGAAACCGAGAGAGAGGGAGAAGGGACGTGAGGAAGAGAAGGAGAAGAAAGGAGAGATCTCCACGGATTCTCAACAGTTGTAAGTGATCTTTGTCTCATTTTCTTCCATTTTTCTTCCTCTATCTATTGATACCAATTTCACACCCTAATTTCTTCTCTAACTCAAATCACCATTGTTGAACCTTAGAGCTCAAAGTGGAGAAAATCGAAATTGGGTGACTTGAAAGCTTCAGATTGATCGTGGGAAGCTCAACTACTTGCTTGGGAGTGTTGGAGTACGAATTTTATGGTGGATTCGAGTCGATTGAAGCCACGAAGAATTTGGGGCTGTTGGGTTCGGTTTGAGGAGCCGAGAATTCGAGTTTTGGAGCTTTTGGGAGCGGTTTGGGAGCGGGTTCGTGTGTTACTGGATCGATTGAGCTTGGAGAGTTTGGTTATGTGTGATTTTCATCACACGAGGTGAGTTTTACTCACGTTAGGGAATTTTAAAATGTGTTTATGTGTTATGTTTAAACGGTTTTCGAAATTTGGAGTTTCGTAAATTTTCGAGTCAAAACGATATTTTACGGAAATTATGCGTAGTGGAGATTTAAAAAGAAATCATATTATTTTGATTATTGAATTGTTATGTTTAAACCGAATATATGTGTCTTTGTAGTCGTATGCGTGATTGAATTGGATTGAAATACAGTTCGGGATCGATCGGAGAACGAAACGGAACGGAATTGGGCACTAAGTTGAAAAGTTCTTATGTTCCCAATTCCCGATGTTTCGTTTCGACGCTCCTTTCGGCTTCAAACTTCTTTTAAATCCTTTTCCTAACCACCCATAGCGTATATGACTGATAATGTTTGTTTTGTCTGTGGTTTTAAAGTTGCTTGGTGTAATTCGGTTGAATTCTCAAATCTTTTGGAAAACCGTAAATTTTGTATATGTGCGGGAATTAATGATTTTGAACAAATTGATGTCTGGACTGGTTTTACAGGTGATTATTGTATTTTGGGATGTCCATATTTCAGAGGAAACTCTGCCGAAATTTTGTTGGCAATTTTTATGCAAATTCAAAGTGGTTTTGAAATAACGGTTAATGATTTGAATATTTCGAAAAAACGGAAAATCTAGATTACGTGTGGGAACCAAAAGTTTTATAACTCAACCGCTTTCGGACGGATTTTCATGAGCGTGCAGCGTATAATAATATGTTATCGCAACATATTATGCATTGAGTTATGTTTCGGTATATGAGTTATATCGAGTATAGGAGCCCAATGCGGGTGTGATATATAAATTATATCTAGTATAGGAGCCCAATGCGGGTGTGATATATATATTATATCGAGTCGGGGTGACGACCACTGTTTTTGTTAGCATGCTAGGTGAGGAAGTCATGAGCCCTTGACCTAGGCCCCGTTCATATATTTATCTTCGCTCTTAGGATTTGCGCCCTATTAGCTATGGGGTTCACTCGAGCTTATGGAGTTGGTGATGTGCTAAAACTTTTAAATGTGTATATTGTGATTTTGTCACTCGAGCTTCTTTAGGTTGTTGGTGACATGTCACAAGTGATTAATAAAGAGGATAGTGCATAGCCATCAAGAATTGGGCTATGAACTATAGATAAGTAATTTAAGTTGTACATAGTCATCAAGAATCGGACTATGAACTCTTATGTAATTCATTTATCGGATTACACATGATTGATTATTTATTGTAATTCTTTTTGAATTACTAATTATGGTTTTATAAATGGACCGAGTGATAGGTAAGGGGTCACGGTAAGACTCACTGAGACAAGTTGTCTCACCCTACAAATGTTGTTGTTTTTCGAGTAACAGGAAAGAAGATCCTTTATGACACGAGTGGATGGAGTGCTCGAGAAGGAAATGGAAGACGTAGTTCTTCTATTATTAGTTATGTTTTTTTCTGTTATCCTTGTATTCGATTTGTATAACTTGAATTTATTCTAAGTTATGTATCGTTCCGCTATTCTTGTAAAGATTGTAAAATCTAAGCAGAAATGTATCTACGATGTATGCTAAATAGGTACACTTTAGTATTTCTACTAGATAGAAATATGAGGTGTTACATTTTGGTATCGAGCGATTCGGCCTAGTTCGGACATAGAGACCTTATGGTCAAGAGGTTAGATAAGTCACTAGGGACTTAGACAATTAAATGTCGAACCTTTCGGTATATTATGTGAAGTATTGAGTCGATCCACTCAATGTTTCATGTGAGATAATCGAGAATGATGACAATTATTTGCCTCGGCCCGAAAATGTCCAAACCCTAAACCATAGGAAATTCGCCTTCTCGGTTTATCGAGCACGTGAGCGGAAGCGCAGGCTACTGAGATGGTGTTCGAAGCAAGCAATGGGCAGCCAAGTTGGTTCGAGAAATTAAGAGGCGACTGTTCGGTCAATGAACTCGATGCAATTGTAGAATTGCGTGGAAGCTTTTTGTAGGTTCTACAGAGGAACTATATTAAGCAAAGCCTTTGAGGCGATAATAAAGCCGAGATCGTAAGATCTCGTTAAGATTAATTGAAACCCGAAATCCTCGACCATTGATTAGTCGATCTATTAGTTACATGAAATACGGTTTTACGATAACCTTACCTTATGGTTAAAGTAAACCCCACTTATGTCGCGATTAGAGACATTCTTTGAGATAATCGCAAGTATTGATCGAGTTCTTTTCCTCAAAGCCACATTTGAAATGCCATGAATCAGATCTAGTAAGTTCGTAGTGCAATTTCGAGATTGGCTCTGAACCAAATGTTGATGGAGTCGACTTCCGATTATGGTTTTCAACCAAGTTCCATTCAAGATGAGATTAGTAGGTTATGGTAACCGAAATAACCTTATTATTACCTTGGGATTATGCATGAAGCCAATCTTGGTCTGTGAGAAATTTTCGTCGATTCTCCGACTTGTTTTATTTATAACTTTTAATTCGGAACTCCGATTTTTATGTTCCGGGATGCGTTGGAAAGCTAACGAAAATGTCTACACATCTGAGGAGGATTTGAACTAATTGTTCAATGGTATTCTGAAATGTACTTCTACCTTACTCTAAGTTGATAAGCCTTAAAGTGTTTATTGGCCATATACCATTAGAGGTCCGGAGAGTTGGACAAGGACTTCCAGTCATTAAGAATAGATTCTTAGAACCCGGTTTAGAATGATGATCATTGTAATTTTAAAAGGATCTATTTCATGGAAATGGTTAATAGTAGTCATAGCCTTTCAACAATCGAGAGAGTTTCAAAAGCCAACAACAATGAGGCATTATACTAGTATACTACCAGAGTAAAACTTTCAATTACTTAAAGTATTGGAAGAGGTGTTTTCCTATAGGAAGACCGAATCAACTAAGTGTTAAACACTTGACTTCTCGTTAGGCAAGACACGTTCCTTACCAAATGGTGACTCTAGGAGTTATGGTTATGTTTGGAAAATTGTGGAGTTTGGAAAATTGTGGGACCAAAGGAATGAGTAGAATAATGAGAATTGTTCTCGGAATCAACGCTGGAAGCATTATCTTGTGCCCGTTTGATTTCGTGAAAGAATCCTTCTATTTTGACTATTTCTTTGATGTTATAATAATTAGCTCAACTCCGTGATTAATCCAAATATGAACGTTCCGCTTAGAGTAGTCAACAATACAACATGATGGAACAAAGTTTAGAATTTTCTAGTAAGTCTTACTTAACTAGGAAAGCTGTTATGTATCAAGCGAGAGATCTTTATTGTTAAGATCTTCTCATACTTAAGTGAATGAATAGTAGACTCAGTTCAAGAGAATAGTCGGTGGACTTATAGGTTCTGAAAAGCCATACACCTGCGTGAGACTTTTCAGATTTAGGAATTGAATTCAAAGACTGAGTCGCGATGTGAAGATACGTCTTATTAGTATTTCGGGTTAGCGAAGAAACAAACTCCTATGGGTAAGTGAGAAAATTATTTTATATTCAAACGTTTTTAAGAAACTTTTACATAACCTTTACCCATTTGTGAGTCAGTTAGAACACTGTAGTGACAGAGTTTAACCCGAAGTTCTAATAGTACTGTACCAAATAAAACCGAAAGGTGATGTTCCCCAGTTTACTACGAGTTGGGGTGCTCCGGTGTTACTTGTTGAAAAGAAAGACGGGAGCAGGAGGTCGTGTATGGATTACCTCCAGTTGAACAAAGTTACTATTAGGAATAAGTATCCTTTGCCAAGAATAGGCGATTGGCTTAATCAGCTTCGAGGTGCAGTAGTGTTTTCAATGATTGGTCTAAGGTCGGGTTACCTTTAAATTCAAGGTTAGAGCTTTAGTTATTCCGAAGACAGCTTTCCATACTAGATATGGACATTACGAGTGAATAGTGATGCTCTTCAGTCTAGATAATGCTCATGCGGTATTCATGGATTACATGAACCGAGTTTTCCCCCCGTACTTAGACTATTTGTTGAAATTTTCACTGATAACATCTTGGTGTACACTAAGTCCATTGTGGATCATGATCAGCATCTCCGCATTGTTCTGAATGTACACTGAGGGAGAGGTTGAATGCTAAACCTTTGAATTGTGATTTCTTAGGTGCGTCGAGTGCCTCATAATATATATAAATCAGCTTGAGTATATTTTCCCTCATATGTGATATTTTATTTTTCCTTACTGCGGTCATTTCTTAGAATCAAATAACGGGTCATGAGTGTCATCCGCTTATCGCGCCATGTCCATTACATAGCTTGATGGGAAACGAGTTTTCGAGAATGGAATAAAAGATGTTAATCAAGTTCCTATAAATTCGTATGAGGAAGTGGGAAACCATGTAGGAAAGGTACAGGAAGGTTAAGGTCAATGCCTTAAATGATGATTCGAGGACAATGATGATGAGGTCAGGTCAAGTATATGATATTGATAAGCGTAAACCGCATGCAGGTCAAATTTGGAGGAGAGTACGAGAAATATCTGCGATATTGTAATGAGGCTTTGGCTATATATAATGTGGCCCGATATCTATGGTATTCAAAAAGGAATCAGTCAAGAAGTGTTGTTTTGCTCGAAGGTGGCGGTCTTCATCGCAGATTCATCCGAGAATTCTCGATTAGTTATTCCACTCCTCGGTTAACTTGTAAGGGTCGACTGTGTGAATGAGATTATGATTGTGGAGAATGTTTTCTAGAGTTGCAAGAGAGGCTAATTTATGTTTCCATCCTAACCACCCATAGCGTATATGGCTGATAATGTTTGTTTTGTCTCGTGGTTTTAAAGTTGCTTGGTGTAATTCGGTTGAATTCTCAAATCTTTTGGAAAATCAGTAAATTTTGTATATAAAGTGGAATTAATGATTTTGAACAAATTGATGTCTGGACTGGTTTTACAGGTGATTATTGTATTTTGGGATGTCCATATTTCAGAGGAAACTCTGACGAAATTTTGTTGGCAATTTTTATGCAAATTCAAAGTGGTTTTGAAATAACGGTTAATGATTTGAATATTTGAAAAAACGGAAAATCTAGATTACGTGTGGGAACCAAAAGTTTTATAACTCAACTGTTTGCTGGACGGATTTTCATGAGCGTGTGCGTATAATAATATGTTATCGCAACATATTATGCATTGAGTTATGTTTCGGTATATGAGTTATATCGAGTATAGGAGCCCAAATGCGGTGTGATATATAAATTATATCTAGTATAGGAGCCCAATGCGGGTGTGATATATATATATTATATCGAAGTCGGGGTGACGACCACTGTTTTGTTAGCATGCTAGGTGAGGAAGTCATGAGCCCTTGACCTAGGCCCCGTTCATATATTTATCTTTGCTCTTAGGATTTGCGCTCCTATTAGCTATGGGGTTCACTCGAGCTTGCGGAGTTGGTGATGTGCTAAAACTTTTAAATGTGTATATTGTGATTTTGTCACTCGAGCTTCTTTAGGTTGTTGGTGACATGTCACAAGTGATTAATAAAGAGGATAGTGCATAGCCATCAAGAATTGGGCTATGAACTATAGATAAGTAATTTAAGTTGTACATAGTCATCAAGAATCGGACTATGAACTCTTATGTAATTCATTTATCGGATTACACATGATTGATTATTTATTGTAATTCTTTTTGAATTACTAATTATGGTTTTATAAATGGACCGAGTGATAGGTAAGGGGTCACGGTAAGACTCACTGAGACAAGTTGTCTCACCCTACAAATGTTGTTGTTTTTGAGTAACAGGAAAGAAGATCCTTTATGACACGAGTGGATGGAGTGCTCGAGAAGGAAATGGAAGACGTAGTTCTTCTATTATTAGTTATGTTTTTTTTCCTGTTATCCTTGTATTCGATTTGTATAACTTGAATTTATTCTAAGTTATGTATCGTTTCCGCTATTCTTGTAAAGATTGTAAAATCTAAGCAGGAAATGTATCTCTGATGTATGCTAAATAGGTACACTTTAGTATTTCTACTAGATAGAAATATGAGGGTGTTACACCATTTTAACACCTAAGGACTAAATTGACACCTCGGGGACCAATCTGACACCTAGGGACTAATTTGACGCCATAAGGATTATTTGGGCACCTAGGGACTGTTTTGAACCCACGCCTAGACACGGCGCCAAGTTGCGCCTTGGGCTGCCAAAATTGGCGCCCATCACTAGACACCAGCGCACCACCAGGCGCATTGGGGCAGCCAAATGGCGCCCCTCGCTCCGCGCACCACGCACACACACTCACCAGCACACTAGGCGCACTTGGGGCAGCCAAATGGCGCCTCGTGTAACACCACACCCGCGCAAGACACTCTCGCACACACACAAAGCGCCACTAGCGCTGGGCAGCCAAAATGGCGCCCTTCCATCTTGCTCCTGCAAGAAGCCAACCAAAGAAGATTTGCTGCATGCACAGGCGCCAAGTTCCCTGCACTTTGGCGCCCCTGCTCCTGTTCACGCCCACCCAGCCACACTAGCACACACACACAGGCGCCAAATTCCCTGCAATTTGGCGCCCCTAACACTGTTCACTCCCCAGCACTCCTCAACCAGCAACACAACAGCAAACCTGGCGCCAAATTCATGCAGAATTGGCGCCCCCCTCCCCTGCACCCACC
Source organism: Oxytropis ochrocephala (assembly GCA_020916435.1). NCBI lineage: Eukaryota > Viridiplantae > Streptophyta > Magnoliopsida > Fabales > Fabaceae > Oxytropis > Oxytropis ochrocephala. Next base: position 99,755 of record JAJHUT010000048.1, read on the forward strand.
TAAACCGAAACCAACAGTGAACCAGCAGCAACCAGGCGCCAAATCCCTTGCAGATTGGCGCCCCCTCCCCTGCACACTCCCAACCGAACATAAACCACCACCCAAACAAGATGCAGTGGCGCCAATTTACTCGCACTGGCGCCCCTCTCCTATGTCCAAAGACAACCAAAACCCTCCCTAAACACCACACCACCAAACCTCTCCTATTCAACCAATCACCTAAACCACCTAATAAGCACTACTTTCTCCTATTCAAATTGCGTTAAATTAACAATTAATCACCATATTACAATTAACATACATCAAACAATGCAAGATTCATCAAGAAACATATTTACATGTACAACAACACCATATCACCATAAAAATCATTCACATACTCACAAACCATTTATATACATTATAAAATCAACCACCTAAATACTCCTAACACCTAATCCCTATGATTTCAAGGTTTATATATTATTAACTATGATTAGAGAGCCCCCATACCTTTTTAAAATTGAAGAAGAAGACCAAAGCTCTCAAGAACACCTCCCTAGACACCAACAATCCACGTTTTTCCTCCCCTCCTAGAGCTCCACGAAATTCCTCTCCTCTTTCCTTGCCCTAGCCGCGCGCTCCCTCTCTTCTCCTCTTCTCACTTTCTAACTTTTGATCTTTTGCTTCTAATGAGGGTTTCTCCTAAGACCCTAATGTTTTTATTAATTGGGTTTGGGCCACTTAACTCCTGGGCCCTAAATGCACACCCCCTAATTATTTTCTCACATCCTCCCTATTTACTAAAATACTCTCTATTTATTTACTACACTCCACTCCTAAATTGAATTAATTACCTTATATTTATTTGAAATAAGGCCAACTAAATTATCACTTAATTAAATTATCTAATTATTTACTTAATCATTTTTGGGGCGTTACATACATTCTTGGGACAAATAATGATCTATTTGTTCTCTGATAAATGAAAATTACTAATTTGATCATTAAAACTCCAATATTAGTCAAAATAATATTTAGAGTGGCTAATGTCTCTAAAATTGACTATTTGATGACTAAATTGATATTTTGTTTTTTGTCAAGTAATTGTTCAAGGTTGAATCTTTGTTTTTTTTGACGTGAAATTATATATTTAATAAATATTTATAATATTTTTTTCTAAAAAATACTAGACTATTCTTCGCCCCCACGATATAGTTTTTGAATCCGCCACTGATCATTACCCACATAATTAACACGTGTCTATAAAATTGGAACCAACTGATAGGAAGACTCCTATGCATGATAAGCCATACAAAGTGTTTCAAAACTTTTCATGATTCTCTACTTCCAAATCCATGACCACTATTTATATCATTCACAATTTGATCTAAAAAGAATGGACCTCTAGAACTTGTGAGCCAGACATAGACACTCTTGGGGGGAGTAAGCCCTTGATGCATGGAGAGGGAGCCCAAGTGAGAATGTCGAGAATATTCAGATTAAGAAATAGGCTTTGAATTTCTAGTTGCACATCCAAAAGAATTTGAGTATAAAGTTGACCAAAGGTTCATTGAGAGTCCATGTGTATGTCCCTAACCAAGAGGTGTGTGTCACGAATTTGAACAAAAGTAACATAATAACATAAACGTCTCTTTCGCAACCATTTCTCGTACCAAAGAGATACACTTACATTACCAACTCTAGAAATATAGTTGAGTTGCAAAACATCAGTAGCTTTAAGGAGGGATTGCCACTTGTAGGAGGCACTTGTGCTACTAGATTCAAGGAGAATATTAGAACTAGGAATATATAAATAGTATTCAAGAGCTTCACCCAAAGCTTGTTAGGATTACGAATCAACTCCCAAACATGATTTCCAAGCATTGTTATTTTTGTCAGTCATGTTCTTCGAAACCAAAGACCTCCTCTACTCATACGAGTGCTAGTTGTCCCCAATTTGACCCATGGACAAGTTCTTCCTCCCCAAATTAACTTCTTTACAACTGAATCCAAACTATCACAAATGTCTTATGGAATAGACTTTGCTAAAGTTACTCTCCCTAATCGGCTATGCATCCTGCCCCCCCCCCCCCAAGTCTACCAATCTGCTATTGACCTTAACAATAGTAAAGGAAAAACATGTATTGTTAACTACCTAACAGCAGAGAGACCTCAAGTATTGCTTGATGTCTTAGGCATGTTGAAACTCCAACATCGCTTCAAAATTTAGAACTTTTATTCTAGTAACTTCTTGGAAGGGAGAAACCTAGACTTGCGATCATTGATTGTTACCCCTGAAGCTAAACAAAAATAATGGAACACCTCCTTAATTAATTGAACTTGAGAGGACTTAGCACAGGTGAAAGTAAGAAACCTTAAGAGATGGAAAAACCATGCTCACAAATATTAGTAGGCACCTCAATTGGTTCTCCAATTTTTAATCAATTAAGAGGGAAAATTCTTCAATACAAAGACGAGACAAATTTGGAGACAGGGGTCCCCTTGACGAAGTCCCCTAGTAGGAGAGAAAGCTCGAATCCTCTTAGTATTCCATTTTATGGACAAGTTAGAGGAGGTAACACCACCCACAATCAATTGGGTAATGCGAGGAGGAAAACCAAAGTCAGAGAGAGTAAGTTTTAGAAAATTCCAATCCATACTATCTGTTGTCGTCAAACTCTTTAAGTTCTAGCTGTGGGATCGGCCAGAGGTTTGGACAAGCTTGATTCCTCGTCTCTTCAAGCAATTGCATCGAGGAGGGAACTCTGCTCCTCGACTATGGGTATCCTGACTCCTCTAGAAAGGGCCAGGTTGGGTGGATGGGACGTGAGGGTTGGATTATTCTATTGGCTAATGCATGAAAATAAACATAACTAAAAAGTGCGGTAAAAGACGATAAAGAATGAAATAAATTTGGGTTGTATTGATTGATGTGTCTTCTGTACAACTGCATTCTACCCTATATATATACATAGGCCCTCGTCGGCCACTTTCCTAGCCAACATTTGCCTACCGTTGGATCTACTAAGATCAACGCTTCTCATTGCTCCCGAGCCCCAAAGAAGCGGATCCACTACCCACGATCTCCACTAGCACGGTTAGTGGGGTAAAACGCTCCGCGCCACTTCTTCACAACTTCGCTCCTTGGCTTGATCTTCAGTTAGTCCGACGTTCTGACCACGTGCTTTCCTCGTGCCTTCCAAGTAAGCATGCCTTACCTCGACCATTTATTTACTCGGCTACCTCTTGCCCCTTGGGCAGTCCTATGGACTCGGGCATCCAAGCTATCGAGGTTGAGGCTCTCTATAGGCTGAGGCTTAACTCTCCCTCGGGCTCACCTTCTCCTCAGGCGTTTCTCATTGTAGCTTGCCCCGAGGGGCTCTTCTGAGTTCGATCCATTGGTAATTCCCTTGTGATTCTATCTAGTGGTACACCTCGGTGCCCTAGTTTTTCCCTTTTCCTCTCACTCGGCCCTCGTCCCACAACTTAGTTATTTTTGGGTGTTAACACTATCATATGCATTCTCGAAGTCAATTTTAAACATAAGAAAGCCATTTTTATCTTTATTTTGTGCGTAAAGTGAACTAATTCTTGAGCTATCATATCATTGTCAGTGGTGCCTCTATTTAGAACAAAACTACCATGTAAAGGGCCAATAAAACCATCCAAAAATGGCCTCATTCTCTTGCCGATGATCTTAAGGATGAGCTTCAATAGGATGTTACAAAGACTATTAAGTCTAAAGCCTCTTAGGGATTTTTGGATTATCCACCATTGGAATGGGACCAATAAGATTTTTCATTAGATAATCTCCAGCAACTCCACAATGAAAAGCTCTGGGAAACATCTTTAGAGATAACATGCCAATAACTTCAAAAAAAAGATACATTGAAACTCATCTCGCCTTGGAGCCTTGTAAGGGTTTGTAAAAATAGAGCATGTTTGACTTCCATCATTGAGACTGATGTCAATAAAAGATCATATAACTCCTGAGGGATCTTAGATGTGAAATCAATATTAAGACTATGAGGATCGTAATGGGAATTTTGCTGAAAAACTGCTTGAAGAAGTAATGAGCTTCTCTACAGGTGACCTCTTCATCATCACTAATAATATCATCAATATCTTAGCTCGTAACTTTATTGTGTCGTCTCACAGTCACCGTTTGAGTATGGTAAAATCTAGTATTTTTATTCACAAACTTTACCGATTTTTCTCTAAATTTTTGAAACCACAAAAGTTCCTCGTCACTAAGGACATTCAAACATTAATGTTGTATATCCTTTTCCAAAAGAATTAAATCACTAATAGGGGAATAATCTAGTTGAAGGTGAACACCTTTACTACGAGCCTCCAATTGTCTGTTCCTTTAGAAAGTATTGCCAAAAACATATTTGTAGATGTTAGATTGCTCTCTAAGTTTGCCAAGTTTAAAAACTACATCTCCTAAAACATTTTGCCAAGTATTTTGTAACTAAAGAATCATACTCAGGATGAGACATCTAAGCTGTTTGAGAAAGGAATAATTTATAAACATACCCATGGATGCTGCTACATCTTATAAGCAGCGGATTGTTGTATGAACCACGCTATGAAAGGACTTTTATCCCAGCTATGGGGAGAGCTGGATGCTAGTCTACATCTGCAATAACTCTATCCAATTTTTTCTGAGAATGACCAGCTAGTTGCACATTCTTGCAAAAAGTATACAAACCACCAGTTGTATTGTATACAAGTCCAATAAATTACATCGAGCGAACATTTTTGCAAGAAGGACATCATATTTGTGTGTCCACATAACATTATTTATTCGCAAAATGGGGAGAGGGGTGTGACTAGAAAAATTACAAGGTGCATGTAGCACTACCAAGAAGTTAAATATCACCGTTAGATATTAAACATTGGGTTTTTTTTTTGGTACCCCCACCCATTCCCCTAACACCCCCACCCAAATTGAAATCCCCAAAATGCCCTTTGTAATCTATTTTTTTTTTTAAAGACGCATCAGATATATATGTCATTTGGGACATATATACGATGTGTAATATTTAACGCATCGTATATATGCCCTGAAGAAGTATATACGATTGGTGGTGTAACCACCAATCGTATATACTTCTTCAGGGCATATGTACGATGCGTTAAAATTACACATCGTATATATGTCCCAAATGACATATATACGATGCGTCTTAAATTTTTTTTAAAATTGTAAAAAAATTTAACTGGTCATGATTTCGCTTTCAAAGTTGATCTACGGTGTAGATTGCACGCCAAAATCAGCGGTTGATAATCTTTTACCTCATCTATAAATACTCACTCCCACCATCACTATTTTCACACCAAAAATTCAACTTCCTCCTTCTCTCACACATCACAAGTGAAGATGATGCAGGCTTCGCTAATGTCATACTACGAGCCTTCTTCCTCACTCTCGCTCATTCTAATATGGGGTTTGTTGATCATCGTGGCATCATCTTGAAAGATGATGGTATAAGTTTCGATGGGAGAGATGTTGTTTCGTGTAGGTTAAAACACGATATATCATTTTTCGCTCTTAGCGAGAAACTATCGCAGATGGTTCAACCAGAGAACGCAGCTAACATGAGATAATTCGTATTGTTTATCTGAAACCCGAAACGACTAGTGGAGGTATTTATGGTCTACCATGGATGTCAACAATGCGAGGATGACGTCCGAGACATGATGTCCATTCATATAACAATTAAATGGAGGAGTTACATTCATTTGTATGCGTCGAAACGTATGACGTCGCCGAGATCCTTCGTCGATTAACTCCACCATTTCATTAGTTTCTATTGTATTTTCATTTTATCCATCTATTTTTATTCAAGTTGTTTATGTTTTATCGCCATGTAACTTTGTTTTATCGAATCAATGAAATCAAAAATTCATGGAAACTCGTAAAATAAATAAAACATCCGAAAAAGTTAATAATATAATAAAGTGCCAAAATAATATCAAATACATCAAAAACAAATAAAAATCCCTAACGGCGTCCACCTCGTCCTCGCCCCGCCGTCGCCTAAGCTCCCACCACGTCATCCGGCACGCCATCCCCACCATCCTATGGAGTGTCCGATACGCCGACCGCCATGCGCGATGTCGTAAATCACGAATCCCTCTCTACAAGCCCTCACAAGCTCCCTAATCCGGTCATGATCGTCGTGAAGCGTATCTCGGGAGGGTGTCGGTGAGCTCTCTAAGTGATGGTGGTGATGGTGGAGCCGGTAATAGTCCGGGGGAGAAGCCCGGACGTACCACTCTAAGTAGTTACGCATACCGATCCGGCCTCCGAGCAACCCGAGTAGTCGCGCAGGATGTCCTCCACAGATGCCATGAAGTGGACGATCCCAAACACGCAATCAAGTATGACTTCGGGACGCCACACTAAGAGGTCACGTGGGATGATCTGCGTGTACCCAAACCGACGCAGACACCTATCGTGCATGTACGGAACTCAAGTCACGGCCCGGTGATGAAGCCTCTGTAGGAGATCCGCAGAAAGTGGTCTACTATACTGTCCTCCTCAAATGGTCGCCAGCAGACATCCTCTCGCCTCGGCTCATCAATCATCCTCCTGTAGTGGGTGAGCTTGGTGGTCGACTTCTTCTTCCCAGAGCGGCGCCAAAGTAGTGGCTCCACACCGGGATATGACCGGCAACCTATCCACCATCGGGAAATACCACATAATCCAAGCTCGAAATGCAAAAATAAATAACATATTTAATTCACAAAAATTTACCAAAAGTCAAGTGCGATTTAACAAAAATACAAGAAGTTAAAGGTATACCGAAATAGGTGGCATACCCTCCACACTCGCTGCGTAGTCCGAGATGACGCAGTTGTTCAAGTCATGATACATGGCGGCTAGTGCACTGCACCCCATGCATAGCCTCCAAGAACCTCCGGACTCGGATCATCCGGGTAGATCAACCACTTAGCCTCACTCGTCTCGGTCTTTCGTGGTGAAGATATCAGAGTCGGGAGCGGGCGTAAAAGCCCACGACAAAGAATCGTGATGTCACCCCCTCCTCCAAGTTGCGCTCATAAAAACTGCTCCACCATTTGAAGTCGTAATATGGACCCCCCACGGGTGTTGTTAGCAAGCCTCAACCCGTGACACACCCAAATATGTCTCAAAGAAGCCGGGTGGCAAACTCCGAGCTAACGGTGAGGCGGGAGGTGTGGCATAGTTCCCTGGATGGGAAGGTGCAGCAGATAAGAGACGTCATCCGAGTGATCGCCATCTCACCAAATGGCAAGTGAAATGGACGAAGTGTCCGAGTGCCACCTCTCAATAAAAGCCGACAAAGAACTCATGGTCTCTCGTGGCGTGGCGGCCCGAGAAGTGGGGCCAATCTGAGTCCCCGACCCACGGTGGTGCACAAGTAGGTCGGGGTAATGAAGATGAAGTCTAGTATGGACTTTGTTGCCATGAGCCCATACTTTGACAACTCACGATACTCCCGAAATAAAAATAAATAAATAATGTAAGCAAAAAAGTGCGGACTATGTGACTTAAATAAATTATTTAAGCAAAAATGCAAAACTTACCGGTCAATGAGTATAGAAGCTCGCAGACATGATCCGCCAAGTCAGGTGAAAAGAGAGGTCGACGCTCCTCCCGAGGCTCTCCCGAGGCTCCTCCCGATCATCGCCGGGAGGCTCCTCCCGATCATCGGGCTTTGAGGCACCTCATGATACTCGGACATGGATCGGTTCGAGTAATAAGCATCGACTGGTTTGCTGTCACGATACTCGTGGAGGTGGGGATGGTAATGAAGAGGTTGGGGATCATACTGGGGATATTTGGGGATGATATCGAGGAGTAGTGGGAATGATCATCGAGAAACCGCCTCCCCTATGCCAATCCTCCTGCTGCGTCTGCTGCGCAGTAATCCCCGAGATAGAAAGCTCCAGCAGCCGACATCGAGCCGCTCGGTGATCTCACCGCCTCGTGCTCATACTCACCGCCAGTGTGCGCTGTCTCTGTCTCCTCTTTGAAGCATGGAGTGGTTATGCCTCGAGTCCTCGTGACTCGGAGCGGTAGATGACTCCCATCTCTCTCGGACGGAGAGACCTCACGTCTCCTCTATGCCTACAGGACACTGCAAGTGAAGAAAAAAAAATTAGTAAAAAAAAAAAAAAAATTGCTCATCGTATTTACATCAAAAAATGTGTATATACGATGCTTACTTTTTTGCTCGTCGTATATAGGGTGTTCTTGGCGTATATACGATTGGATGAATTTCTGCTAATCGTATATACGCCTGAATAGGGGTATATACGGTGAGTAAAAAGTGTTAAATCGATATATAGAGTGCAGTGGGGTATATACGATTGGTTGATTTCTGGGCTGATCGTATATACGTTGAAGCTGGCGTATATGCGAGTGAAGGTGGTCAAACGTAGGTATGACCAATTGTGTAAAGAAATTGTGATTTTGTAAAGAGTCAGGGGTATTTTGGTATTTTCACACGGTGGGTGGGGGTGTTAGGGGAATGGGTGGGGGTACCAAAAAAAACAGCCTTAAACATTTGAATCCATTAACTGCATCCGAATTCCACTTTCGGGTTCAGAATTCGGGTCCCCAATGGGTCTTCGTCGTGAACTCCGAGAACACGATTGCTGAAACAGGCGATTTGTACGAGGAAACAAAACTATAACCCCGCGAAACAATTCGAGCATTACATGCTAATCATCTGCACCAATGGGTTCAGCTACTTTGCAAATGGCAACATCAAAATTCGTTCTTTACACGAATGCTTCAGCGTTGAAGATTGGAAGCACCGAGAAGAGCATCAATTTTGGGTCCAATTTCAAAGTTCGTGTCCTTTCTTCTGATAATGGTTCTGCTTCTAGCTGCTCTTCGCGTGGGGTTAGTTATCTCTTTCTATTTTAATGTTGAATTCTCGTTTGATTAATTTCGAATTGGATGAATTTTTTTGAGAATTGTTTAGATACAACAACTATTGTAGGATGTTTCTGTTATTAAGGATGGAACAAATTTGAAGACCCTAATGACTAGTTTGTCTATTGCCAAATGCTTGCCTATTAATTACTAGTCATATATAATGGCCTTGTTATGTTTCTACTTTGAGAATAATTCTTTTCTATTTATGTTGTTGTTGGAATTTGAGAAGTCATTCAATCACCCATAGAAGTTCAGGGAAAAATTCTCCCGAGATATTCATTTGATAACATTTTAAAGGAGTGGTTAATGTGTGATGTGATTGTAGAATGTTGCTTTAATTTTTACCAGAAAAAAGTTTTGCTTCAATGAATTGGGATCAGAAAACTTTCCTCGAATTTTCTGTATCTGGTGTCCTGATTGAGTTTTCCGGTTATCGTCTTTAATCTGTCGTTAGTCGTTCGTTACAACCGAAAGTATCAAAGATAGCAGATGGATCTTGATTAGGAAAGTTTGTTCTACTGAGCTTTTTTAGTATATGCTGGCATTGCACACTATTTATACCGTGTAAAAACTAAGCCTAGCTTACTACTGATTTGAAGGACAGGTATAACTGGTAGATGTCTGAGCTGAAGTGGGTTTCCTTCTTTCAGTAATATCTTAGATTCTCGAAAGTTTGATGAACTGTGGGGATACAACAATTTTAAGTTTTCAACAAATATATACGTGCAAGATTTATTTTAAACATTGGTAAAATTGAAATAATAGAAGGTTATACTGAATTCGAGTCCATTTGTCGTAACTCGTAACTATAGTGGCGAGGAAGTTAAACAGCTTGACCTATCTATTTTACACATTGAGGTAGCCTGAAATCTGGTTAATTGATTTCGGGTATTGTTATCCCACCATGTTTTTTCATACACAACAAGCAAGTAAAGCACAGTGACTGTTTCATCCAAAAAAAATAGTAGAGTAACTAGGGTTTTATTGGATCCATCCTTTAGGCTTCGGCATGTTGAAATATTAGGTTTGTAGAGAAGGAAAAGATAAAGACTTTGTGGGTGTCAAACTCTCAAGTTAACTTAGAATTGCGGTGCTTATCGAAAAAAAATAAACTTAGAATTGCGGTATTCTACTACTATCTTCATGCCTTTTTTCCCCTCAACATTAGTTTTTTGAGATTTTAGGTTATGACCCAAATTACTATTTCCCCAAAAGATGCTCTTTTTTCTCTTACCAATTGGAGTTTCAGGAAGAATGGCCAAGGTGGTTTCATAAGGAGTGACTCTGTCGAAAAGGCAGGACATGGAAACCCAGGGGAGAAGTTGAGAAGCTTCTGGAACCTTGAAGAAGAGGGGTTTGATTGCAATTTATGCAAATTGTAATATGAAACTGTTTAATAAAATAAAAATATATCTAAAATCTAACAGTAAAATTTTATGGTCCACTGTAGAATTTATCAGTGTTTTTAGGAAACTGTAAATATCATTCTTTCGGGTTCTTTTAGGGGAAGAAGAGGATCATTTTACAAAAATGCTTTTTGTTTTTTGTTTTAATAAGATCTACGACTATTCGTCATTGTATACTAAGGCATTCAGGGCTTGCACTCAGGTTTTAATGAATTAGATATACACTAAACTCAATGTAGTACATGTACCTTTGGTGTCAAACTGTAGTTATCTCCTGGAGCTCAAGTGTATTTGTTGTTTACTAAATAGATCCTAAGATTCTCTTATATTAAGTTCCCCTTATATTAAGTTCCTCTTATATATAGAGTTTGGAGAGCTTTTTTCCGATGCTTCTTATTTAAAAGTTTAGTCTTTGTCTAATGGAGATCGCTGAGCTAGCTATTTCCTTACGTCTCAGGCTGTATCAAGTACAAAGGCAGATGACAACAGACGGAGGAGTAATCTTGAATCTCTGTTTTGTTACGATAAGGCCATTCCAGAAGAAATAATCGAAACGCCTGTTGGGTTATCTTTGGCTGATAAAGATATTGGTAACAATCCCCGATGCGATGATTGCGAGGCTAAAGGTGCCTTGCTTTGCGCCACTTGTGCTGGTTCTGGTCTATATGTTGACTCCATAATGGAAAGCCAGGGCATAATTGTCAAAGTTCGTTGCCTAGGTATTTTCTCAATCATTGTCCTAGACTAAAAAGGGTGCATTTTCTCAATCATTGTTACTGAATTGTATGATGCTGCACATCTTTTTGGTGACTGTTTTTTTGATTTGATAATTTTGCCCGTGTAGGTTGCGGTGGAACTGGTAATATAATGTGTACAGAATGCGGGGGACGAGGTCATCTGTGACCCAAATGATCAAAGTCTGGCTTTTTGGAATTCTGATGTACCAATCAATATGTAATGTTTTGCTTGCCATTGCTTGTAAGTTGTAAGTCATATTTTTTCTTTTTGTAATTTTTTGTTATATCAAGGAACCTAGATTATCTACCAATACCAACCACATCAGTTATAGCTCTTACGGATATATTCTTAATCATGTGGACATGCAAAATTCTTTGGTCACAGATTATTCCTTGTAATAAATTTACATGCAAGTTGCCTTTAGTTGATTTCTGTAAGGAAACTTTTTCTGTGACCCTTTGATTTGTAGAAATCCTAGTTGCTCTGCTATCTTAACGAAAATCCAGCATTGCTTCATGCTTCAATATTGTGACACATAAATACTATGTTTATTGCGTCAATTTTATTCTCAGATTATTATGTGTATGTTCAAATCAATTTACTGTTGGAAAACTACTATCGTAGTTTTGTTCGCAGTATCTATAGTGTCTGTGTCAAACCTACTCAAAAGTAGAGTTTCTTTTTTTGAGTCAAATCGTACGTCTTCAATACGGAAATTCTCCAGCTTCGTAGTTTCCACCACCTATCTAGGGTTGAGCCCTAGGAGCAAAGGCAAAGCTCTCTGAAGAATTTGAGCGTCGCTGTATTTTCAAAACTTAGATTTCAAACTCGAGACCATTAGTTAAATTAGAAGAGACCTCTGCTGCATGTGCATTGTGTTAGGTTTCTATATTCATGCAAGTGGAATGAAAAACGAGCACTATCAAAAGAATTTTCACACTTGAAGTCTACTACATCAAAATTTAATCAAGTGATCAGTAACCTATTATCTACAAGATGGTATGTCCTATGTGTTTTACTGTTCCTTCAGTGTTTACAGCTCAGCTGAAAATATCCGCTCAGAATGTTGCAAAGCTTGAGATCTGTGAAGCTGTTCCAAGCGTACTGGAATAGTTGCATCAAATTGAGTGCTCTGTGGGTTCTCTGAGTAGGCAACATAGTAAGCAGAAACACATGCTTGTGGCCATGCAATAGCTAACCGACACTGCAAAAGACATTGGCTCCATTGTTAGTACTATATTATAGACTAAATACATCAGGTATTCAATAAACGTAAAACTATATTTTTTGGCTTATAAATAGGCCCGGAGGGAGTAGGTTTTATCACAGGCAAAGAAGTCGTAAAAGATAATTCGGTATCAAATTATTAACGAGTGAATCATTAATTTAGTCTATGAAATTTTAGAGATTTTTCATTGAAACTATCAAAAGTTTCAAGCATTTTTTACTTATAAATAGGTCTAAAGGAAATACATCACAATTAAAAACCAGTCTGACAATTTTCAATTGTGAATTGATACTGATAAATTATTATTATGCAGATATGAAAATGAAAACATTAAAATTATTTGCTGCTGAGTTACTTACCAGGAAATAGCCAATGAAGAAAGCATAAATGGATACTTCCACAGCATAGCTTTTGTACACTATAAGACTCCAAATTCCACCTGCAAGACTACAAATTGCACCTACTGCAACTCCACTAAGAAAACAGAATGCCCCTGTGAGATCTAAATCTATCAGTTGCTCTAATCCAACTCTAACAAACATGTCCCAAGTATCACTAGAAGCCTGCACAAACCCCTTGTTATAAACTCCAACATGCACAAAACCCCATCTATTCCCCCATGTAACAAGAAGAGAAGCAATCCCTATAGAGCAACTAACACATGAGAACATACACTCATTTGTATCTCCTCCAATTAGCCTCGTCGACCGTGCAAAACCTCGAAAAAGCCCAACGATAGGGACAAGAATAGAGCCTAAAGAAACACTTCCAGTTAAGTGCTTGATTGTGTCACAAAATGCCAGTTTAGTATCCATGTTATTAACTCCTCCAAAAAAGTTCATATACTTAACCATTGAAATAGTGACTTGCATTGCATTCTTTAGAAACTGCATAGTCCATCCAAGACTCAACATGATCACTAAAATGAAAAGTTCTGATAGTTTGATTCTGTGTTCAACTTCAACAGCTCTAGCACCTCCAATTCCAGACACAAGAAAACAACAATAAAGGATACCAAAGATTGTTGAGAAAAGTGCTAAGCTTTTTGTTTTAGCAGGTGGATTATCTATTGAAACTGACAAGACTTGTGTGGCATATTCAAATCTAGGACTAGCCCAACAACCATAGAGAGATTGAATTACTGCAGAAACAATAGAAAAAACACCAGCTGCAAGACTCAATCCAGAGCCAATTAACACAAAGAAAATTCCCATTGCACATGTTAGCAAGGGACTTAGCCAAAATGCTGCTTTAAATGCTTTTGTGGGGTAGCAGGCAATGATCCATTGCCATGTGAAACCAAGTATTCCTGCACATGCTGTTGATGCTAGAAGTTGAGGATACCACTTTTTTGGGTGGAAATGATGGGTTTGAGAGTCTAAGATAAGACCATATATTGTGAGGAAAATCACCAAGATTGTAATTAGGAGCAGATGTAAGTAGAATAGAATCTGAAATACCCATCTCCCTGTTTTTCCTGCCACTGTTGCTGTGTTTGCAAAGCTTGAATCTTTTGCCTGCAATAGAAATAACCAAGTTGACTTTGAGTTTCTAAGATATATATATAACAACTGCAGTGTATAGATTGAATCTTTTACATATGAGAATGGTTTGTATAGATTAAACTTGTTGGAGAAGTAAAAGTTAAAGAAGATTTGAAGCTAAAGGGGGTGATAGTATAAAGAAAAGGCAAAGAAGAAAGTATTCAAGGAACAAAGAAAAAGATAGAGATAGATAGATAGATAGATAGATAGATAGAGAGAGAGAGAGAGAGAGAGAGAGAGAGAGGACCTGAGTGTTGTGTGTAGATTGGTCTTGAACTTGTACTTGGAGGGTCACTGGTTGTGTGCTGATCTTAGAGTTATTCTTCAACATGGCCATGTTGCATATAGAAAATGAAACAGTTGAAAGGAGTTTCTTGGATTTTCTTTCACTTTCTTGGCCCCCACGAATGAGGCAACCAAGATAGAAAATTCTGAATTCAAAGTCTTGAGAAGAAACCTTAGAATAAGACTCAAGTCTTGTTGCTTATTGAATCAATCAATGTCACATTTCAAAGTGCACTTGCTTTACAAGCAATTGACCCACTCCTGTAATTGACTTTTGAGTAAGAGTAGTAGAAGAGGTGGGTATGTGATGTGCTGATGTGGCAAGATTATGTGGAGTTTTGGTACAAATTAGACGTGCTTTCTATTCAAATGTCAACTAGTTAAGAAATTTCTGTAAAGAAAAAAAACTAAATATAGAATCAATAGATACTATTGTTCTTAATACTGTGAACTTCAAAAAATATTTTCTATTCTTACAATCTCTAAACAGTGTATATTGATCTTAATTTTTTTTTTTAAATTTCACATGAGAGAGGATCCATTCCCGTGTAGATCACATTATTCTTGACAAATTTTAAAACTCTCAGATCTAGAGACTTTAATAAATGAGAAAGGTTCTGTGAAATAGTAATAATAATTGAGACATGTAGGCCTGTTGAACAGGGAAAAGATCCTTCTACACATTGTCCATGTGATCTACATATTGAGACATGTAGTTCTGTGAAATAGTAATAATAATTTGTTATTTTTTACAAGTACAATGCTAAATTAATTATTTTCTTCCAATTGTATCCTCTTAGGCACCAATACCCAAACAAATAGTTAGTAGACATTTTCTTCGATGAGTAGTGAACTATTTGTTTGAGTATTGGTGCCTAAGAGGATACAATTGGAAGAAAATAATTAATTTAGCATTGGACTTGTAAAACATAAAAAGAAATTGGGACAAGATTGGAAGGCTAAAACATCAAATGGATGGAGTATTATAAATAAAACGAGTTAGGGTCTAAAGAATTGATCCAAAAAAATTTAGAGACGGGTTAAGCTTAGACATAACCCATCCCTTACTCACTCGTCACCCTAATCTTTAAGTCCATGACATTGTTAATGAGACTATTATAAATAAAATATTCAATTTGGAATCTATGTTAGTTTAAATAGAAATATTATTGTAAAGTACTATTGTGAAAGTTGTGTTTTGAGTTTGAATATATTTCAATTTATCACTTCTAACTTTTAGTCATATTTGAGTGATCAACTCATTATTTTGTTTTCGATTCATTGTCCTTCGGGCCAACCCGATATTGTCCTAAATAGGCCCAGTCTTACTTTGACCTTAAGAACATTAAGTTTGTTCGGATCTAAGGATGAGTTGAGATCTAAAATATGATCCTATAAAAATTAAGGGCTACTAGGTAAGAAACAAGTATAATCCGTCCCAATTAGTCCCTTGCTCACCCCTACGATGGAGGGGATATAATTTACTAATAATAATAGTAGTTAGTAGTTAATTAAAAAATAGGAAGAAGTACCAACATGGTTTAGTACAAGTGGTAGATGATTGGGCTCCTTAATCATTTTGGTCAAGGGTTCGATCCCTGGCCGGTGCGTATGAATAAATACCTGGTGGGAGAGGTCAACCTCTTAATACTTGGTGGGAGAGGTCAACTCTTAAATGAATCTCAGTACCTCAGAAGATTAGTCTCTATAGTTGCGCGCGCAGAGAATGTCTTGGTTTAACAAAATAATAATACGAAGAAGTAACTAACATTTGGTTCATTTTGAAAAAGAGAGAAACAAAAGGTGGGGGTAGTTACTGTCTTACTGATAATGAAAGAAAGGAAAATGAGAGAAAAATGAATTTAAAATACACACACTAAATATATACAACATATACACATGAAACTATATGTATTTCAAATCAAGTGATGAGCTTATGAAAATTGCTACACAAAAATGAGGCTTACCTGAGTTCCAAGCTTCTCTTGAATAACAACTTCTGAACCTTTTCACCTAGCAGATCTGCTACTATATATTGCTACTTTAGAAAAGTTATTCTTTCCTCTTCTTTTTTCATGGTTTTGGAACTCAGAGATGAATTAGGACTTTGATTTTGAGTCTCTAGCTAATTCTTTGTTTTTGTGGTAAAACTCTCAAATTTTGTCCTCGTAGTGAATTGGTCTGCTATTTACAGATTTTTGATGGTATAGGTTGAGTGCTAGGAACGAATATTACTCAAATTAGGAAGAGGATCAATCAGCTTAATGACTGATTTAATTGCCATTAATTTATTTCTTTTTTGGTTAACTTTTCTTATTTTGTGCTGATTTATTTTGATTTGCTTCTCCTTTTAGATGGTTGTATTGATTAGAATAAAAACTTATCCTAATGTTGTGTTTTACTTTTTTGAAATAGTTTTTTTTCATTATTTTTGTATTTTACTTTTTTGAAATAGATTTTTCATTATTTTTGCATTTTACTTTTTTGAAATAGTTTTTTTTCTTGTAATTTTGGATTTTTTGTTATCTTTTTGTAATTTATATTTTTGTGGCCTTTTTTTTGGTCTAAGTATTTGGCGCTTACTTTTCCCACACCCCATCATACTTAAACACACCCCTTCAATTTTAAATTCCCAATTTACCCCCAATTTAAAAAATCAAAAAAACCCACACCCCCTCCCTTCACTCTCTCATGTCTCTCACTTAACCTCTTTCACTCTCCCTCCTTCGAACCCTATTCTCTCATTCTCCCTCTCACTCACCTTCTCCCAACTCACTCAATCTCACCCAATCTCTCACTCAATCTTCTCCACTAACACCCTCAAGAGCACCTGGATTTTGTTCACGGCCTCTCACACTCTCTAATCGTTCCATTTTCATCTAGGTAAGCCTCTCCCTGTTCTGGTCATTTGGGTTTTTTTTTTCTGAGAAACTGCATTGTTCGAACGACGTCCTTCGAACACATGAAAACGAAGGTGTTCGAATGAGGTCGTGAGAACACCGTACGAACGACCTCATTCGAACCGTTGTGAGTTGGAATCAAAATCGACTTGTTCGAGCGGGGTTCAGGCGAACATGTTCGCATGTGGCCGCTCGAGCGATCGTTTGGCGATCTGCTTTCTCAGCCTTTTTGTGATTGGTTCTCTTAATTTGGTTTAATTGGTTCTCTTGATTGTTGTTTCAGATATGGTGAGGAGCAGAGGTGGTAATTCAACACAACCATCTGAGTGAGCCGGTCGGCCACCTCCTACGGTTTCAAACCGCAAAAGGAGGAAGAAGCCTGGTGAACCTCCCGAGGTAGGGGTCGGCTAGGGGTAGGGCGGGGTTGATGTCCTCCTCCCCGCTCCCGAGGATATTGGCCGTGATATTGAGCGTGATGCTCAATTTCCGGCATATGAGTTGGCTGGCCCTTCTAGTCCTTCATCTTCTAGGCCTTCATCATCTAGACATCATGAGGAGGAGGCTGTTGAGCCTCATGAGGATGCTACCATGAGTATGCTGACTGATTTGGAGGTTGTTGGAGACTTTTGCTGGGGGGCGATGGCCCTTGCCCATCTATACGATCAGCTGAAAGATGCTACAAGAAAGAAGACCAAGAAGATTGCTGGTCATCTTCATTTACTTCAGGTATAAAACATATTCTTTACTTTTAAGTTTGCTTTAGGTTTACTTTCAGTTTAATAATGAACCAATGATATGTTCATTATAGGCTTGGATCTTTGAGCACTTCCAGACTGCGAACTTTTCCTCTTGGGTGGTGCACCCAGAGTATGATGAGAGTATGCCACGGGCGAAGAAATGGTTGTGCGATGATGGCCCTGGGGCCATCAAGTCACATGCCATCAGATTATGCCTAGACCGGCTAGACCGTGAGGAGGTCACCTGGGACCTCTACACAGCCCATAGGGAGGTGAGACCCTTTGAGGAGCTGGCCAGGTTCAGAGGGTTCATTCGGAGTGGTGGCTACATGATGCGCCATTTGCCAGATCGAGTGCTCAGACAGTTTGGGCAGGTCCAGCACATTCCGGAGGATCCTAGACCTGCTACTAGGGTCGTCTGTACCCTAACCAAGTGTGATGAGAGGTGGACACAGTTCGATGACCACTTGGTGGCGCGGGGGCCTCCCTGTGTTCCGTACTCCTCAAACACGGTGCCGGGCTACTTTCCATGGTACTCTAGGGTCTCACATCCATTTCTCTTCCCTCAGAATTATGTACAGCTTGCAGATGAGCCTGATGTCGGTGTGGTACGTGTCTTTTATATTAATTGCAATGATAAGTTTCTTAATCTTATACTTATTTAAATAATAATGTTATGTTATGTTATTTGCTTGACAGATGCTACCAGAGCTGCTGGATTTGGTTGATGAGATGGATGGGACCATCGATGATAATGTCCCAGAGCCAACCAGGAGCATCTTTCAGCGCATCAAGAGGCTGTTCAACCCCTTCCGTAGGTTTAGGAGGAGGTTTGGCAATGTGTATGAGAGAAGGAGGGGGTGCAACACCCAGTAGGATCATGTCATAGGGGGGATATATGTTTGGAATTTTTGTATAATTTAAGTACTTTGTTTCATTCGATTTTTTAATTTGAAATTCCATTTACGTTGGCGCAAATTTATTGTCATTACAAAATACGAAAGACCTCAAATACGAAATACATCAAATACGAAAGACATCAAATACGAAAGACATGAAATATGTAATACATCAAATACGAAAGACATAACACCAACATAAGCAAACAACTAGTGTTTCGGTAGTCCCTGTTCCAGAAGATAAATGACCTCTTCTAGAGTTCGTATTGTGTCCACGTACAGCTCTAAGATTTGTCGCCCCATCGGAACATTAGCTAGATGTTCCATCATTGCGCGGACGTCATCGTCGCTTTGGATCTCCATGACTGAATACTGGAAAGTCCCATCATCTCTACAATTGTACTTTTTGAAACGTATACGCTCCACGTCTTTACGCCACGCTCCCTCTGGACGAATCTTCCTCTCAGCCTTTTCCTTCAGTTGGGCGAAGGTGATGTCCTTACTCATCCTACAGAAGACATGCTTAGGACAACGAAACACAACACCATGTTCGTCGGTGGTGACAGTCCCATGGTGATGAAGGGCCGTTAGGAATTTGTCGTTTGAGTACTGAGTTGGGTATAATTGCCATTCCATTTCAGGAGAGGATTTTGGTGAAGAAGAAGATTATGGTTTGGTGAAGAAGGTCTGAGGATGTGAACCCCCTTTTATAATAGGCATGGTGAAATGTCAGCCGTTGATTTCATTTTTAGATCACAAATCTGAGTCGTTTAAATTTTATCCGTTCAGGCACATTTTCCAACGGGAATGACATCCACTCCTTTATCTGACACATTTGACTGATTGTAAATCGTTGATTAAAACTGTCGGTGGAATCCGAGACGTCCAATATCTGTCATTCTGCAGCACTGGTTCGAACCCCCTCATTCGAACATGTTCGCATGACCTCATGCGAACATGTTCGCATGACCTCATGCGAACGTGTTCGCATGACCCTATTCGAACAGGTGAAAAACGCCCAAAAGGGTGTCTGTCCATTTTTAACACACTCAAACGGCCTCGTTCGAACCTGTTCGAAGGCCCGTGTTCGAACAGGTGAAAATTTGAGAAAAAAAATAGGTTTTGCCTGGTCTTTTGGTCTTTTCACACTCTTATGGGGTGTGTTTCGAGTAGGAGGGGTGTGGGAAAAGCAAGCGCCAAGTATTTTTGTGGCTTGTAGGAAACTTCTAATAGATATCGGATAAGCCCATTCTCTTGGCACACCCTCTACTACTCTCTTAGTCCCCCCCTCCCCACAAAATTTGTAAAAAGTCTAAAATACCCCTAAACTATAGAAATTTTCTCTTTAGCTTTGTGTTGATTTTTTTTGTTGCACTTTCACTAGACTCAGTACCATATTACCGAAACCAATACGATAGCAAGATATTGTTAGTTAGAATTCTTTGCAAATTACACATTTGATACCAAGGTAATGACTTTGATTAACACCAAGGTACGGAATTTGTCTGGTACCAAAGTATCAAGGGTGTTGATCATGAAATACACCTCCTCAAACGTCTGGTACCTTTCGTACCGTACAGATTCGATACCAAGGTACCGAACGTGTAGCAGATTGTCAGAATCATCTTTTAACAAATATTTTCTATGTTTAATGGTTTAGATTCCATCGACACGTTTGATCAATAGATAGAATTTTAACGACATAGATTCCACCGACAATCTTGATCAACGACCTATATTCAGTCAAATTTCTTTAATAGGGTCGTTGGAATATCCGTTCTTTGTAGGAAAAGGAGTGGATGACATTTGTTGTGATAAAGGTGTCTCCACTGATAGAATTTCAACGATCTAGATTTATCATTCACAATTTTGATCAAAGACCAATATGAACAGTCAAACACACCTCACCCGCTATAAATAGGGGTCCCAGGAAGGTAACTTAGTTGGCGAGCTAAATGACATAGAAATTTGCAAGAAGGATCTCCAGGGGTCAAACCTCGGAGACTAACATTCCCCCACCCCCACTAAAAAAAACCCGCTATAAATAGGGACACTTACCCCTATTTTCACACACACACACACACACACACACACACACACACACACACACACACACACACACACACACACACACACACACACACACACACACACACACACACACACACACACACACACACACACACACACACACACACACACACACACACACACACACACACACACACACACACACACACACACACACACACACACACACACACACACACACACACACACACACACACACACACACACACACACACACTAAAATGGACTTAACATCAACCCAGTTCTCAAGGGACACCAATCTGGCCGTCCTATATTACGGTGGAAATATTTACACACATGATAATGGTGTTTGGTGACATTGTCTCAATCCTATCTTTTGTAGGATCTAAATGGACATCACCTCAGCCATGTTAATGAAAAGGTTCAACAAAAGATTCAACCATCGTTAGCTTGGACTAGAGAGGTACGTACTATTTGTTTTCACAACTAGTCATGGAGCTGATGGACGTATTCTGTATTCATAGATACCACTGCGAAACAATGATGATGTACGAGCAATGACCAACACTTTCAATATACATCGTCTAGGCCTATAGAGTTATATGTCAATACCGTCTGGGGTGCTGACAATATCATTTTCCTTTTATCATAGTAGACCAATATGCATCCACCGAATCATTTTCCTGTTGTGTTTTTATTACTGCTAATTGTTTGTTTGTTGTTTGTGTTTTGTTATGTTTGTTTGTTTTTGATGTACGAATCCATTTTTATCAATAAAATTACAGCTTCCTCCTAGTAAAGTTAACACATCATCCGCACATCAAAACAAATGAATACATTTATTACATTTAGTTTTTAGATGGAGTTCTAAATATCCCCTTCATATTAAAAGTTCTATATTCACCATGTGAGTCTCAATAATCGTTTAATTTGGTGTTTTGTAGCAAAATCACCATTGTTGAGATTGAAAGTTTCTTGAATTTTGAGTTCAAGTTTTTGATTTTAGAAGTGATTTTGCGCTTAAGCATTTTTCTGAGCTTAGTTTTGGTTTCATTGAATTCCTTGCAAAATTTAATTCAAGTTAGAGTCCAATTTCATTCAATTTGGTGAGTGTCCTTCAAGAAACAAGAAATTAAAGTAGTTTTGGTATTGTTGAAGACATCCATAGTGTTTTTCATTTTTATGTGTTTTTGTTCTGAAAGATCAAACTGAAATATATCATATCAATTGACAAACCAAACTGAAACATATCAAACATAAATGATCACTTTGATACATATATGAAACATAAAAACCAAAGTGGAGAAAAAAAAGATAAATAACCAAATTAAAACTTTGTTTAAAGATAAACAACAAAAATGAAATTTAACCTAAAATAAAAGTATTGGTTCCCTTTAAGTAAGTGGGCACATAATAAGAGTCCCTACCTAATTTTAACATTCAACTTGTAAAGCAGTAAATGTGGTTAAGTGTAAAGTGCAGTAGTGCACTCACTCACCACCCACAATTACCACTTCTTTTATCAACCGACAATTCACTGACAAATGGTGTCTTTGAGTCCAAACAAAGCAACTCGAACATGTAAAGCACACTATTCCTATTTCCACTCACTCTCACTATAATATCTTTCACAAACACCTTCATTCCTCACTTCCTCTCTCACAAATTTTGTTTATTTTTTCCCAATTATTATACAATTTTGTTCCATTTTTCTCTCAAATGGGTATCAAAATCTTCATGTTTACCTTCATGATAACATCAATATTATTCTTTTTTCTCTTCATACCCACAAGACTAACCTTCCAAATCTCAACCTTAAAACCCAATACTATAGACTATTTCAATGTCATAAAAACCACTAATCCATACCCAGTTACATTTGCATACTTAATCTCAGCATCAAAAGGAGATGTTGTAAAACTCAAAAGGTTGTTAAAAGTGTTATATCATCCAGGAAATTACTATTTAATTCACATGGATTATGGTGCTCCAGAAAGTGAACACAAAGATTTAGCTGAATATGTTGCTAATGATGCTGTTTTTAGTATAGTTGGAAATGTTTGGATTGTTGGGAAGGCTAATTTGGTAACTTATAGAGGACCAACTATGCTTGCAACTACTCTTCATGCTATGGCTATTCTTCTTAAGATCTGTCATTGGGATTGGTTTATTAATCTTAGTGCTTCTGATTATCCTTTAGTCACACAAGATGGTATGGTGAGTGTCCTTAAATCAAATCTATGTGTGAAATATTAGATCTATGATTTTTTCAATGAAACTACTTCAGAAAATGTAGTTTTTAGTTAATTGAATAACTGATGTATCTGATCTATATTTCAAAAACTGCATTATTTTTTATAAAATGGACTGGAGGTAGTACTTGATATTTATTCCTCATTTGTTTTATTAGGCTAGTTTGTGAAATAATTTATGAATGTATTTATTAATGATTGACTCAATTTGGAATGAATTTCTTTGAATTTGTAGATATGATTCAAGCTTTTTCTGAGTTGCCAAGGGATATAAATTTCATACAACATAGCAGTCGTTTGGGTTGGAAATTGTAAGTGGAAATTAATTTTTGCTTCATATATATGATTTTTCTGCTTGTTTTGTTGAAAATTGCTAACTTATTTAGTACCCAATTATAGGAATAAGAGAGGGAAGCCAATGATTATAGATCCAGGACTTTATAGCCTAAATAAATCAGAGATTTGGTGGATCATTAAGCAAAGAACTCTCCCAACTTCTTTTAAACTCTACACAGGTTTGCTTTCCCTTCATTACACATATTATCTTATACCTTTTTTTTTGCTAAGTATTTAAATTTAAATTATATATACATATATTGAACCATGTGGTTCTCTGAAATATGGATAGTGTACCCATGAGTTGTCACATAAAATATGGTGCATAAGTCAATGTCATAATTTATTGACATCGGTTAATATTAATATTCATAACTTATCAAATTTTGGATTAGAACATCCAAAAAATTTAATTTAAAATATGATGAAGTTAAGCTTAGTATCACAAACAAAGGCAGAGGTAACATGTGATGCATCAGAAGTTACGTGTTGTGGTTGAATTTAGAGATTAAGGATTAAATTATCGATGTTATTAGGGTTTGGATGTTAAAATAACTAATGTCCCTTTCAATTATTTGTCTTAGTGATGAAAGGTAACTTAATGGTTGGTGGTAGCTAGCAATCGATGTGTGGAAATGTTGCTTTAAGAAACCTACCTCTTTGTCGGCTGAGTAAAACCCCACAACCTCCTCTTACCCACCAAGATTGTTAGCAATTTTCTTTTAACAAAAATTTAGTTTGATTTCATACTTTACTAGGACAGAGCAGGTCTCACGACTCAAGGAATACTTATAGATTTGAGTAGCAAATGTCACTTGAAATATATATATATATATATATATATATATATATATATATATATATATATATATATATATATATATATATATATGCTAGATTCCAAATTCGATCCTAGGACATATATTCAGACTAGTAATTTTGGTATTTATCGGTTGACTTAATTTTGGTATTTGCCAGTTGAGTTTATAGGAAAAACTCAAGTCACACATCGACTAGAGATATAGTCTCGTAAGAGTTTATAAGTAGGAGGTATCTCTCACCCCACAAGCCAGGTTGCCATGGGGTTGAGTTAGCCTAAACCACATTATAAGATGGTATCAAAGCTCATCCTAGATCCCCGGGTTTGAGAGGGTTTAGGAAGATCATTTTTCTCGTCATTACTAATAAATTTACACTATTAGTCATATGCCTCCCTTCAAACTCCCAAACACACCATAAAAGAAATTGAGAGTCCATTACTAAAGTTTTGGGTGTATAAAAATACGCATCCCTTAAATATGTGACATATGTTTTACATTTATGTGCATTGATATACCAAAAACTTTGATAATTGACCGTCAATTTTTTTTAGAAAATCGAGAGGATCTCTACTCCACCTTACATACCCATGTAAGGTGGTGTTGTTGTGCAGTGTGCAGTGTCTCCACTTGTAATAGCTAGAGACACATGAAAGATGCCTTTATTTATTTTAAGATAAGTTTTTGATTCTTGCAATTCACGTGCTTTCTTGGAGTGAGGGAGGGTGCAATAAGTATTTTTGCGGTGAGAGCACCTAGAAGTGCTTTTGAGATTAACTTTCGTGATTTTAGCAGAAAAAAATATGTTTGAGTTCTGATTGTAAAATTGATTATTATTCTTAGAATTGAATTTTCTTGAAGCAACTATTTGCAGCTTGTACAAAATCAATTCTACTCACCGCAAAACCAAACATACACTAAATCAGTCTCAATTTCAAACACACTCAGGGTGACAGGAATAGTTGGCTAATGACTACTACTTTGGTCCTAATTAATTTACAATTTTAGATTAATTGAATAACAAACTGATGTATTTAACCTATAATGTAGTATTAGAGACATCAAAATTGAACACCAATTTACTTTTTGGCTCTAGTTTTTCGTCGGTAATTCAACTTTTTCTAATCGTGTTTAGGAACACTATATTTAACATTGCAAGCTTTACATCATTACATTGGATTAGACCTCTAAGCTTGCATGTCATAATCTATAATCTATAATGTTTATAATTTTGAATTACCTAACATGATGATCATATATATTCACAAATTTCAGGTTCAGCATGGACAATACTATCAAGATCATTTGCAGAGTATTGCATTATAGGATGGGAAAATTTACCAAGAACACTTCTCCTTTACTACACTAACTTTGTCTCATCACCAGAAGGATATTTCCAAACAGTTATATGCAACTCAAATTACAAAAACACCACTGTCAACCATGATCTTCACTACATTACTTGGGATAATCCTCCAAAACAACACCCTAAATCTCTAGGACTTAAAGATTATAGAAAAATGGTTCTTAGTAGTCGTCCATTCGCGAGAAAATTCAAGAGAAATGATCAAGTTCTTGATAAAATTGATAGAGATCTTCTTAAGAGATATAAAGGGAAATTTGCTTCTGGGGGGTGGTGTTCTATGAATCAAGGTGGTGGAAAGAGTAAAATATGTTCAGGTTTGAGAACTGAGAATTATGGTGTGCTTAATCCTGGTCCTGGTTCTAGAAGAATTAAGAATTTGCTAAAGAAAATTCTTTCTGATAGATTTTTTCACCAAATGCAGTGCAGGTAATAGTTTGATTTTCATTTAATTGATTGCTTGTAAAGACATTATACTGAAAATTTGATTAATAATTAATTTTTGCGTTTTGTTAATTTGTTCTACAATTATCTGAAGCTTGGTGGGAATATTGGTAACACCAAAGCTTTATTTTTTTTTTTGACAAGAACACCAAAGCTTAATGAGATTGAATGATCTTAACATTGGTGGAAATGTAGGGACTTGTGTTGGTACAAAAAGTATTTTTTATTAGTTCAATGTCTATTTTGTGTAGGATGATCAAATCTAAAGTTTAGAAGTATAAACTGAGGCAGAACAGGAAATGCAATTACGTATCTAAAAAATTTTGTGCTTAATCCTTTTCTAATAAGATTTCCGTGTCTAAAAAAATTTGTGCACTTACGTATTCCGATGCAATTACGTATTCCTTCTAAATGTGAGAGAAAGAGAAAGGAAGAAAAGTGCAACTCCAGTTTTTTGTGTGCGATAGAAACAGAAGAAAGAGGGTTTTGAGTTGGTGTTTTTTAAATCTTGTCGCAAATAGAGTTTTCAAAAATATGAGTTGGTGTTTTTTAAATCTTATCGCGAATAGAGTCTTCAAAAATACTTCTTAATAAAACAAAGATTTATCGCGACGCTTGTGTGCTACTACGATTCTCACGAATGTCATTCAATTGGTTACTGACTCTCTTAATAGATGGGGTAAATATGCATCAATCATTCACAACATTAAAGATCTACTTCAAAGGAACCTCATAGTTCAAGTGATTCATATCCTTTGAGAAGGCAACGTCATTTGATTTCCTTGCTAAAATTGGTGCGGCTAGTAGTAGCTCTTGGATCGTGTTTGACTCTCCTCCTCATGGGTTATCTTCCCTCTTGCTGGCAGATGCCTCTGGTGTTGAGTTTGTTCGAGACTAATTAGTTTTTTTCCTTTCCTTTTTCTTTTGGTGCCCTTTCCTTATTGTATCAAAAAAAAGATAAGATAAGCAAGTTTTGAAAGCAGAAAGTAAAAGACGCATCATTTAGCCTGATTTACCACCACGTGGTACCCGCGTCCAATCCCTTCAACAAACCGGAATGATTTTCCACTATCTTTTCAAAGGTTATCAAAAACATAGAAGTTTATCCGCCAACTTTAGCTAAACTCTCAGCCTATGAAGCCCTGATACTCCAAAACAAGCCAAGTATCAGTATCCGACACGTATTCGATATTGATACGTGTTTGATACGTCGGGATACGCATTCTCCCTATGATATCCGAAATTTTCATTTATTTTTTAAAAAGAAAAATGTTAAATGCAGGAGAGATAGTTGGCAGATACTCCAAGGATACGACTGACTTATACATAGACACCCAAGATACGTCTGGCTTATATGGATACGCCCAGGATACAACAGGCTTATATGGATACGCACAAGATACGACATATGGACTTCTTCTTTTTTTGACAACTAAGTGATTCCTTTTTGAGTGCTTTTAATTTAAATCCTAAAAATAAACTATAAAAAAAATATTAAATCCTAAAAGAGGTCACTACATATATCAATTAGCAATTTTTTCCTAAAAGGGATTACCACCTTCTGGATAAAACTGTCGCTCCTTTTTGTGCATTTTTGTGTGTGTTTTTTTCCTATTGTGAGCAATGGTCAATTAATAAAGTGAATCTTTTTACTATTATGTTTAGTTATGTTTGTATATTATGTTTTTATTTTTATAAATTTGAATTTAATTTTTTATTAAAGTATCCAAGTCGTACTGTATTTTGATTTTAAAAAATTTCTCGTTTCCTCATACCTCTCTCGTATCGTATCTTCAGATCCGAACTTCATAAATTTTCTACTACTTAGAAGAACCTGGTAAAGTTAAGCCTTTAAGAAAAATGTCATTACCCGACAATTTACAATTTTTCAAATAAGAGTTTGAAAGAATTTCTTTTTCTCTCTTTCAGAGAGTTAAAAATTAAAGCTTAAGATATATATTGAAAATGATTTGTAAAAGAATAAAGAAATTAGTTCTTTTTGCCCCGAGTTTAACTTTAGTTGCTTTTGATATTCACAATATGTGCAAAGAGTTGTTTATGAATGTATTCAAATATGACTTAACTCTTGTCGAGAAAAATGTTGATATTTGCTTATAAGATTTGAACCTCAATATATATATTATGGCCGGCCCTTAAGGCGTGCAGGGCGTGCTACCGCACAGGGCCTCGGCTTAAAATCAATTTTTTAGGGTCCCTTAAAAGAAAGACTTTAGATTACGAAAAAAAGTTAGATGTTCAAATACAAGTTTGTTTCTTAATAATTGGGTTGGTGAAAAAGAATTTATTTTCGTGGCAAAATATGTAACGTCCGATGTTAAGCAAAGTGTGTTTAGGAATATTTTAGAGTTAAGAAATTTTTTTAAGTGTTCAAATGCATAAATTTTCTTCCTCAATAACCGATTTGGTGAAAAAGAATTTAATTTCGTGACAAAATATGTAAAGTGTGAGACTGAGCAGTGTCTTTTAGAGTACTTTAGAGTTCAGAAAAATTTCTAAGTATTCAAGTTCGCAAAGTTCTTTCTTCAATAACCATTTTGGTGAAAAAAGAATATAATTTAAGTGACAAAATATGTAAAGTGTGATGGTGAGTAGTTTGTTTTGGGGTAATTTAGAGTTTAGAAAAATTTCAAGTGTTCAAATACGCAATGTTATCTCCTCAATAATTGATATGGTAAAAAAAATCGTGACAAAATATGTTAAGTGCATCTTTAAGTAGTGTGTTTTGAGATGATTTAGTGCTCGGAAAAAACTTTAGATATGATTCATGAAAAAATTAGTATGAGTCATGGAAAAAAAATAGTATATGAAAAAATGTATAATGAAGGGCCCCATTTTTAATATCTGCACAGGGCCTCCAAATTGTTTGGGACGGCCATATTAAGTAGCACAGAAACAGAACACCAAAGTAAGATAACAAAAATCACTAACTTGCTAACTAATTAAACAATAAATTAAACTATTCAATCCCCGGCAACGGCGCCAAAAACTTGTTGTGGAAATTATGTGCAAGTATGCACAGTCCAACAAGTAGTAAAGTGATAAATCGAGATCGTTCCCACGAGGATTGAAGTTTAATATATGCTTAATTTGGCTAACAAATTAGTGACGAAAAATAAAATAAAACAAGTTTTTGTAACCATCATTATAATCAACAACAAATAAGTAAAGATTGGTGGAAATTCAGTTTAGGAACAAGTTGGAATGTCTTTCACTATGCAACTTCTAAATAACGGTTTAATGTTAAATCGATGTTGTAGCATCCGGTGTTGTAGCTTCAAAGACATGCCTTTGAGTCACTTTTCAAAGGGTTTCATTAAAAGCACTTATGTCTAAGCTCTAATTAAGTTCACCCTTGGCTATTAAACACCACATTTCACCCTATGAATTTTGTTCTCCTATGTCTAGGTTTAAACAAGAATTATTAAAGTGTCCTTAAATAACTACTATTCATATTAATCCTTGAAGTAAGCTTACAAACTCTTTCAATATTCATAAACAAGTATTTATTTTAGTTGGCCATTCCTAAAACAAATTTGGAAATATTAACACACAAGGATTAAAGATACTAAACATCAACTTCACATTAAAACCATTAT
Organism: Oxytropis ochrocephala; assembly: GCA_020916435.1. Lineage (NCBI taxonomy): Eukaryota > Viridiplantae > Streptophyta > Magnoliopsida > Fabales > Fabaceae > Oxytropis > Oxytropis ochrocephala. The sequence continues at coordinate 129,294 of JAJHUT010000048.1, forward strand.
AAATCCATTACATAGCTAATAGCATTCCAACCACAAAGGGTTTAGCTCATAGTGAGCAACAAATACATGAAGAAAAGCATGGATGCTAAATCTAGTTCCATACTACTAAAATTACAAAAGAGATGAAGTGAAATTAGAGAATACTGTTTAAGCTCCAAATGCCATAGCAAAGAAGAGAAAACAACCCCCAAATTCGCACTTGCTCCAAGAATGACAGCTTCAGCAGAGCTGCAGCACTTTTCCCAGCACTGATAGTGCAAAATTTCCTTTTTAGTGAATAAGCTTGGTGAAAAATGAAAATGGCAGCAAGGAAGCAATGTCTAGCTTTCCCCTATTCAGACCAGCCTCCAAAAAGAAGAGATTTAGCTCTCTTAAATAGTGCTAGGGTTGTAGGAACCAAGAAAAACCCTAAAAGCATAATTCCTTGTCTTGTAATGTGCCCAAAAGGTTATGTGTCCTTCAAAAAAGGAATATACACACAAAATAGGTGGTCCCCAGCCTGACGCACACTGATACGCGCCGAAATTTGCGCAGAGCTCCTTTTCACATTTCCCCTCTCATCTAGTGTATGAATCCGAACTGGTGCTATAGCACCTGAAAACTGCACCACACTAAAACACACATTAAAGCACAAAAATAGAGCACCAAAGTGCCCCTTGAGATTAAACTAGAAATTTTCCTTAACTAACCACAAACCATTGGTTCTAATTAATTAATTAAACTAATTACTCTTGAACAAACAATAATTTAAGCTATTAAAGTATAAATAACTCTTATAATTAAGAGTTATCACAGAGCGTTTGAGAGAAAGAACTTCCGGCCACTGTCTGAGTTAGCACCACCACGCGAGTTCATCGCACCGCCGTTCCGAGATCAATCTCCGTCGGATTTTCATGATTTCTCTCTGCAAAAGGTTAGTTCCGAGGCACTTTGTATTTTTAAAGCGTTTAAGTTTTATACCTATAGAAGTAGTCTATTAGTCGGGGCCGACTTCACCCATGGATAGTCGCCCTGCATTACATTTGTAGATGACACGATCTTGCCTCGCTATCAGAGGCGTAAATGTGGCAAAGTAGATAGTATAGATAGTAGCAAGACGAAAGTGATACAAAGAGAACCTTACATTGTAGATGGCCCAGACAAAGAGTGAAGAGAGACGAAGCTTTATTCCGCCTGGCAAACCGATTCTGAAGAGGTCGGCTGATGGCCAGCCTATCCCGGCCCCCAAAGGATCTCGGTCTCTATTTAGTACAACATACGTTAACGCTTCGAAGTCGAGCTTCTCGTCCGCTAGCTAACCCTGAGAGGCAATCTTATGTGAGTACGGGGGAAGGTACTGAGATGAACTCTCGCCCGGCTGCTTCAGTTGTTACTGTTGAGGATCATGTCGAGCCGGTGGAGGAGGCGTACAAATGGATTTCTACCGAGGTTTGCGGAACCCAATCTAGGTTGAAGCCGGACAAACCTGTTTCATTTTATGAGAAATATTACCTAAACCAGCCCGAGGGGGAGAAATGGAGGCTGACACTTGTGCCTGGAGTCCCGGTGTGCAGCGATCATAAGCACTTCGAATACTTCTTCTACGGAGCGGCACTTGAGGCGATGAATGTCCGTCTACCTCTGAACTCCTTTCAGCAACAAGTCTTGAGGGCGACGCCATCACAGTTGCTGCCGAATTGCTGGGGATTTCTGAGAGGACTCGAGCTTGCCATGGAGTATCTCGTGAGAAAACCCACACCGGCTTTTTCACCATGTTCAACGTAACTTTTGTAAAGTTGAAGTTGGCATGGATGGAAATAGGTATGGCCACATCGGCTTCAAGAACAAGGTCGATCGTTAAGTAATTCCACCCTAACAAATGATTCAAACAAGAGTTTCAAAATGTCTTCTTCTTCGCTCAAGCCATTACTTTTTGCAAAGAAAGAAAACCGTGAGCGAGATCAAAGACGGGAAGTTGGTGAAGTCTCATTTCCCATCGATCCGAGCCGAGCTCACCATTTCACGAGAAAGGAGAACGTGATAGAAAATCACCGATATATGCCGTGAAGCCACACATGTTGAAAGGAGATCGATAACTCTATTTTATATAGAGTTATTCATGCATTTAAACTTAGATATTTGCTTACTTTCAAGAATATTATTTGATAAATATAGTAGTATGAATATAGTAACAACATTTGTGATTTAAAGATGAATGACATTTATAACTTAAAATTTTGTATGTATATTGGTATGTTTGATGTGTGCATCTGCAGTTAGTGCTTCTGCACCAAGAAGATAGTTAGTGCTTCTGCACTAAAGAAATTGTTCAGCATCGCACCTAAATGCTCTCGCACCTTCCCCGCACCAAGACATAGAGAGCAACATTGGAAGCACCTCAAACTTCACCAAAGCTTTTGCACATCCATGACATCATGCTTAGTCAATCTTCACATGGAGGCACATGGCCACTTGCAAAATGCGGTGCCTACAATTGAAGACCATCATGGAAGTTCATTCATAAGGGACACATGGGCTCTACCTTATTGGACCTACACCTGAGATAAAGTGTTGCACTCAATTTCCTTCAAGTTGTTCTGAAAAGTAACCATAGTTAGCCACCCAAGGTTAGCTTGATCTCCAAGGAAACCCTCAAATAAAGGAAAGCTCCAAGGCTATAAATAGGACTCACTTATCACTTGAAGATATCATCATTTACATAAGCTATATACTCCACTTTTAGTTTTCTCTTGTAATTTCTTTTCTAGTTTTAGTTAGAAGTAATCTTGTAAGAAGGTAAGGAAGAAATTGACGACTCCTTCCTTCACTTCTTCATAGATATACTTAAGAAGGAGGAATCAGTGCAACTGCACTTAGAGGAATCACATGCAAAGGAACTTCACATTGTGTAATTTCTACTTTGTTAATTTCTTTTATACAGTGCTATTTGCAGATTCTCTCTATTATATCATGTCAAATATGAGCTAAATTTCCATTAGTTGGGATGTTCTAACTTTATAATAAGCTTGTGAGTAAGTTATTGTGTTTTCAAGTGGTGTAAGCATTTTTTTGGTTCTTGTGTTATACTACATCCATCTTGTTTTAAGGTTGATCGCTTAAAATAAGTAGAGTTATATTCACAGACATGGTTTATGACTAGAAATCAAGAACTAATAAGAGTGGGTGTTTTGATAAAGGCTTTATTAACTTGTTTTAGTATCAAAAACCTAGAAGTTTATCCACCAACCTTAGCTAAACTCTCAGCCTATGAAGCCCCGATACTCCAAAACAAGCCAAGTATCCGTATCCAACACGTATTTGATCTCGACACGTGTTTGATCTGCTCGGGATACGTGCCCTGCAAAGTATCCACGAAATTTTCATTTATTTTTAAAAGAAAAATGTTTAATGCATGAGAGACACTTGGCCGATACTCCAAGGATACGATCGACTTATACGGATACGCCCAAGATACGTCTGGCTTATATGGATACGCCCAGGATACAACGGGCTTATATGGATACGCACAAGATACGACATATGAGTTTTTTTTTGACAACCAAGTGATTCCTTTTTTAGTGCTTTTAGTTTATTTATATCCTAACAATAAACTATAAAAAAATATTAAATCCTAAAAGAGGTTACTACATATATCAATTAGCAATTTTTTCCAAAAAGGGATTACCACCTTCTGGATAAACTGTGGCTCCTTTTTGTGCATTTTTTTTGTGTTTTTTGTAAGAATAAATTGAACATCATGACAATAATATAATATTATGAATCATAATCTTATGTCATGAACAAATAACCCAAGATCACAGTTGTATGAATTTAGGACACCATATAAATAACAAGGAGGAATAAGATACTTATCTCTTGAAGACATCTTCTTAGAAGAGATTTGATGCACTTGGATGATCATGAATTGGGATAGGATCTTCCTCCCCTTCTTTCTCAAACTTTGATGGGTAAGTGTACAAAATGACATTCACTACAATGAGATCTAGTAGATGGGCGGCGTTTTTTCATCTATGGGTAGCGCTTTGAGCGCCGCTAAACGTGGCGGCTATTCACTCCAACAATGGGCGCGCTTCCAAAAAGTTCCACCCATTGAAAAACACGTCCTCCCAGATCGTGGCGCTTTTAAAAAGCGCTGAATATATCCAAAGCGCCCTCCCGGATACTTAGCGTTTTTAAAGCGCTACTGAATATATCCAAAGCGTCCTCCCGGATACTTAGCGCTTTTTAAAAAGCTACTAATATTACCACTTATACGCAAAGGCTTCATTAAAAAGCGCTGAATATTGCCTATTTGTGTTACTAAATACCCGGTAGCTTTATTAAAAGCGCTGAATATTGCTTATTTGTGTTACTAAATACCCAGCCGCTTCATTAAAAGCGCTGAATATTGTCAAAAAAAAATTAATTTTTTCTTTGTGTGTTTTCCTTTTTATATTTACAAATTGCACTGCTGATAATCCAATCCTATACATAATGAATCAAATTGGTAAGAGGAACCCAAATTACATATAATGAAACAAATTACATAAGAGGAACAAAAACAAAATAGCTAAGAAGTTTCATTATCTAATTCATATGTATCCAAAACAAGCTATCAAGTTACAATATTATGAACCAAAAACTAGCTAGGCTAACTTATATGTATCCAAATGAAACTTTAAAAAAAATGGGAGACATAATCGCACCATTCTCCCCTAAGCTCGTAATCTGCTTTCAACAGTAGTATGTCCGGCTTTGACAATCGCTAAAATCTTGAAATTATATAAATAAATAAAATTAGAATTGAAATGGTTAAATATTGGAAAGAACCACTATTAAATCGAAATCATATAAAAATATATTATAAGTAGATACCTGACGGGGGATAGTCGTTTTCTTTTGGGTAATAATATCTTTCATATATTTCATGACGTAATACCCACAATCAACGTTATTGAATTGTTTAGGACACTACAAAACATAAGATTAGTTAATTGTTAAATTGAGTTGAATACAGTTTTTTGACAAAAATAATGTAAGTATAAGTTAGAAACTTACAATTATTGCTAGGGTCAATCACTCTACTACAAATCGCCTTAAAGAAGTAACAAAGTTTGGTTAGCGTCAGGCGCACTTTCTTAGGCAAAATGGATCGTATACCAATGGGGAGCAAATTCTCCATTAGAACATGACAATCATGGGACTTTAAAGACTTTAACTTGAGGTCTTTCATGGATACAAGGTTTGTAACATTTGAAGAATACCCCTCTGGAACTTTTACTCCATGAAGAAACTTACAAAACACGGTCTTCTCCTTTTTAGATAGAGTATGAGCCGCTTCTTGAGGAGGTAGATATGTACGTGTACCCTTCTTTATCGGACCCACTCGGTCTCAACCCCATACTAAGCAAGTCCAACCTCAAGTTGATGGTATCTTTAGTCTTTCCGGCATATTGAGTAAGGTACCAATGACACTTTCAAAGACATTTTTTCAACATGCATCACATCAATGAAGTGTCTTACATATAATGACTTCCAAGTATGGCAAGTCAAAGAAAATCGACTTTTCTTCCACCCCGTTTGGCAACCTCTCCGCAAAAGGCTTCCCAAATTTAATGTTCAAATCTTTCACCTTTTCAAAGCGGTTGTTCACCCGTCAAAGCCGTGGGAGCTTTACGGGTTTCGGTATTCCCATTGAATGCCTTTTCAACGATCGATAGTGATGAGTAGATGGCAAAACCCACGATGACCGGGGTAGATATTCTTCCTACCATGTTCCAACCACATCCAATCGGTGTTATCTTCACATATAGGGCATGCACACCGACCTTCGCATCTGCACCTGGATAGATTGCCGTATGTTTGTAAAGTCATTAATTGTGCCAAAAATCATAGCCCTCAAGTTGAAACTTTCTTCCCCGAACCCATCATACACTTCTACTCCATTCTCCCACATTAGCTTCAAGTCTTCAATAAAGGAGCCAAGTATACATCAATATCATTTCCCGGCTGCTTCGGGCGAGAAATTAACAAAGACAACATCATATATTTGCGTTTCATGCAAAGCCATGGAGGTAAGTTATAAATCGCCAATATCACGGGCCATGTACCGGAGCTACTCGAATACCGTGCGGGTTAAAACCATCGCAGACAGACAATGCAAGTCGTAGGTTTCTTGGATCCAACCCAAATCGGGATAATCAATATCAAATTTTTCCATTGCGGAGAATCACCGCCGTGTCGTAACATGCCATCTTTAATCCTTTCATCCTCATGCCATGTCAAGTGTTTTGCATCTTCGAACTACGGTACATACGCCTAAATCGAGGAATTATGGGAAAATACCACAACACCTTTCTCGGAGCGAGAATCTTTCTTTTTATACCGCGATGCATTACATTTAGGACACGACTTTAAAATGCATGTTCATTCCGAAATAGAATGCAATCATTGGGACAAGCGTGTATCTTCTCATAGTTCAAGCCAATAGACCACTAACATTTGTTTTGCATCATACGTCCGAGAAGGAGCACATTATCAGCCCGGCAACATTTCTTTCAATAGTGTGAGTAATTCAAGAAAGCTCTTATCCGTCCATCCGTGGCAAGTTTTCAAGTTATACAACTTTATCACACCAATAATTTTGTGAATTCAAGACAACCCTCATACAACGGCGCCTCTGCATCCGTTATCAACTTCTCAAACATTTGAGGACTGGTCATTAAGATCGTCTTCAAAAGCCTTTGCCATCTCTTCAAATTCGTCCCCAACAAACGTAGGTATTTGGTGTCAACCGGTGCACATCTCTCGATCTTATTACCCATATTCGAAGATTCAACTCTTTCCTCACCATGCATTGTCCAACAAGTGTAAGTTTGATCAATTCCATTACCCTTTAAATGTCATGTCAACTCAAATGCGCATTAAGCGATTTTACATAGCAACAACGTAAATACGAGGGACATATCATATTACTAGATCTCCTAAGCGTTGAACAACGCAGATTCACAAAATAATCCACTCCATCTCTATATTCCTTGACGCAGACGATTGGCGGACATCCACTTTCTATCCATAATGTCCCAATATCTATAATAAATTCGGATAAGAGAATTTACAATTTTATTGAAGCTAAGACATTCGATCGACTAGCTAGTAGTTTCAACTAAACAAATCAAAGACTTTGATGTCTTCTATATAGTCATTAATTCTTCATATAAAATAAACAAAAGAACAAAAAAATACGAACAAGTGGAAGCAACACTCAGCAAATATCCAACCAGTGCGAACTCGAACTAGAACGAACTCTCGAACCAAGACAAACTCGAACAATGATCGCAAGAACTCAGGCAAAAAAATTCCAAAAAACCTAACATACAATTCGCATATTCGATTTAGGCATATTTGATTTTACTAATATAGATGACACACACTTGCTTAAAAAAATCTATCCTTTGAGAATCAAAATCTCAACAAAACCAAGCAACAAACACATATCAACTAATTTCTCTCCTATCAAACACATTCAACTAATTTTACACATATCAAACACATTCAACTACATTCAACATATTCCTCTCCTATCAAATATTTTTTTCACACATTCAACATATTCATCTCCAATCAAACTACATTCGTCTCCAACCTAACAAAAACCTAAAAACAAAAAACAAAATAGACAACTAACCTTTGAGAGAAGAAGCAATGACGAGAGTGAGAGGATCGAGAGGATTCACGAGAGAAGCAATGTGGGTTTGGGGGGGTTATTGTGGGTTTGGGGGTTAGTGGGTTTGGGGGTTTGTGGGTTGGGGGTGGTGCTAGACAGTAACGAGAGTGAGGGAGAGGCACACTACCAAGAGTGATGAGAGTGAGGAGAGAAAACAACCGAGAGCGTGAGTGAGAGAGAGAAACGTGAGAGAGAAGAGCTGAGGCGCGCGCTTTGAGTGAGAGTGAGGCCGGGGAGAGAGAGAGCAGGAGTGAGAGATGAGAGAGGAGGTTTAATTTGGTGCGATAATTAGGTAGAAATATTTAATGCAATGGGCGTTTCAAAAAAGCAATATTGGATATGTGAGAAACGAGTTAGGAGATGCGCAGCGTTTTTAAAAACGCTTGGTATATGTGAGAATGAGTTAGGAGATGCGCAGCGTTTTAAAAAAGCGCTTGGTATATGTGAGAACGAGTTAGAGATGCGCGGCGTTTTAAAACAACGCCCGATTATTCCTAGAGTCATGCGCATCGTTTGTATAAAGCGATTATTCCTAGCGTCGTGTAGAGTCATGCGCGTGGCGTTTGTATAAAAACGCCGATTATTCTGGCGTCATGTAGAGTCATGCGTAGCGTTTGTATAGAAACGCTATTTATTAGCTAGCGTGTTTTTGTGATAAGCAAAGACTTCTTTGAGGAAACGCCGCTCGCCATGGTGGCGCTCATTTTAAGCCAATCAGGCGTAGTGATTAGACATTTTCATATGTCCCAAGACATATATATAGAAAGTGGAGAGGACCTACCCTTTCATGTAGGAGTTACAATGGTTTACTCTATTCAAATGTGAATAGTTGTCTCTATTCAAACCATACCCCTCATAAAGAGTTATAATGATTTCACCCATCATGGTCACATTAAACTATAGACTACATTAATTTAAGTACACCTACCATGTGATGTCCAATATCTATTGATCACAATATAGATATTCCAGGACCCATCAAGATACCATTCAACCAAAGTTTATAAATCAAGGAAGACCAATACTATAGAAATAAAATTTCTTACATTCTCCCACGTGGCGACATTGATTTAATAAACAAAGTAAAACAAAACAAATAAAATAAAATAAACTTTTGAAAACAAAGTTTAAAAAGAAAAACAAAGTCAAAAACTCATTGGTTGAATAATTGTGGTCACTTTCATATCTTGACTAAAATCACAAATAACCATGATCAATGCCGACCAACAAAACTCATCAATTAGAGCTATAGGTGAGAAATAAACTATTAAGAGTTTATGTCACCCACAACCACATAACCAACTACTCTTGTTGTCACGATCACCAAATAAGTGTACCAATGTAATACACATCGTAGTATAAAAATTTGTGATCAATGTATACTACTGTGTACAGGTCCTCATTGTGTCTTCCCAAGAAAACACAATCAATCCCTTAAAAAAAGGGATTCATGTTTCACATGAAATACCATTCCATAAATTAAGGAAATCATCTTTCTCAAGAAAAATCAATATTTGAAAACACTACCAATCTTCTTTTAGGAGATCAAGAAACATACTTCATGTGAAACACCATTACCACAAGGGAAATCAGAGATAAACATCTCCGCAAATAAAATCAGAGACCCCAAATATTTTCATATGGAGAAATAAACATCTTTCTTAAGTGGGATCAGTTTATTCTCAATTCTCAAATGACTAAGAAATATATACATAAAACTTTGATGGATAAATTTTGATAAAAGATCATGATGATTTTTAGAAGTCTGTTTTGAAATTCAGAAGTTTGTTTTGAAATTCATTGTTTGGGAATTTTTGATTTGTCTGCATTACAGTGCTTTGTCTTAAAATATTACATGGCAATGATAAATGATTACGGATTATCAATAAGTTGTTTCAATAAAGAGAGATCTGTGATACATGCAAAGTTTGATTGAAAATTTGCACCCGAATGTGAAAAAGTTATATAGTCATTACTAATATGTGTTACCTTTATTGTAATTGTGCTATTTTAGAGAGTAAAATTATACGGTGACTACCATATTGTTTTCTGCATTAACTTATACAATCATTTGTATGCTCTTATCTTGATTGGATTATAATGATTGATTCATTGTATCATATGAGTTACAATGTTTGATCTTTATAGTTTGCACATATGTGTAGTGTATGTATGAGACTTTGTTATGTGCAACTTGATATTTCTATTATCACTCGATCCAATGAAGTAATTTTGTATGTGCAACTTGATCTTTATAGTTGCACATATGTGTAGTATATGTTTGGGAAGATCCTATCCCAATTCATGATATTCATGATCATCCAAGTGCATCAAATCTCTTTTAAGAAGATGTCTTCAAGATATAAGTATCTTACTCCTCCTTGTTATTTATATGGTGTCCTAAATTCATACAACTGTGATATTTGGTTATTTGTTCATGACATAAGATTATGAATCATAATATTATATTATTGTCATGATGTTCAATTTATTCTTACATTTTTTTCCTATTGTGAGCAATTGTCAATTAGTAAAGTGAATCTTTTTACTATTATGTTTAGTTATGTTTTTATTTTTTATAAATTTGAATTTAATTTTTTATTAAAGTATCCAAGTATTTTTTATTAAAGTATCCAAGTTGTACCGTATCTTGATTTTAAAAAAGT